>JAXBDA010001005.1:0-64363 GCA_036023075.1 Gaultheria prostrata | reverse complement strand
GCATTTATTTAAACATTAAGATTAAATGGAAATGCTAAATGCATGAATTATACCTTTCAATCACCAAAGTGAGCACCGGCATGAGCACCATCTTTTCCTCAACGCTTCAACACAAGGAAGGGAGCATATAGACACAATCGTAGACTTCTACCCCAAACCCAAACAAAATACATACTCCAATGGTTTGTCGAAATCCGGAAATAGCCAATTACATTAACATGTAATACTTGTATTAAGATAGAAAAAAACCAAAACTAGTAAACTACAGAGGCTAGGAAACTTCGGGAGATTCTATCAGGTCAAAAAGAAGCATTCACTATCTCCTTAAAAAGACATCCACTATCCCCTTAATTGTGCACATTATATATTGGCTTTAGACTTATTTTGTTTTGTTAGTGCTATAAAAAAATTGGTTCTAATTTAATTAAAAATATTTATTTTAATTTCGCACGAATGACCCGACATTGACAATATTAAAAAAAATTAATTTATATCTAAATTCTTTGTTTCAGTGTATTTTTTGAACCCAGCGTCACCTTGCTGCTATAATGGCAAGAGTCGCCCCTTAGTCTCCTGCTCCATTCTTTAAGGTCTTTCTAATTACTGTATTACCAGGCGTCCACGACGGGCTAGTCTTTTCTTTCTTTATGAGGAAATAAAACATAACCACCACAATCATACTCGATCAATCAAATTTTAAGATTTATTCCCATGTCACCACCAAACCCAAATCTAGTCTTGAAACATCTCTCGCATTAACATTCCCAACACTCATTAATCTAAACAAATGACAAACCTCCTCATTCTCCTCTGTATTTCCTTTTTGTCTCTGCTCTCGATCTCATCTGCATTCCAACTAGCCGAGTTCAACTACTGCACCGGATTCAACCAAATCGAACCCAACATCACTCTCTCCGGATCTTCCCAAATCCAGAAAAATGGCATACTTCGACTGACCAACGACACCAGTCAGCTAAATGGTCATGCCTTTTACCCCTCTCCAATTCAATTCAAGAACTCACCAAGTAGCTCTGTTTTCTCTTTCTCCACTTGTTTTGCCTTTGTAATTGTCCCTGAGTATCCGTTACTCGGTGGGCATGGAATGGCTTTCGTGCTCTCTCCGTCTAGAGATCTCAAATCGGGTCAACCCAGTAGGTTAGGACTGCTCAACATTTTGAATGAGGGGAGATTTTCTAACCATTTGTTTGCTGTTGAGTTTGATACCTTTCAAGATCAAAAGTTCAGAGATATCAATGGTAATATTTTTAGTTTCCTATTTATTTTGTATTTGTTTGTGGGAGCATCTCTGGCCCTTGCTCAAAATTTTTACTCAAATTTGAGTAAAAATGCGAGCAAATGCTTCATTTGTTTTTTTCTTTGGCTTTGATCTGAGGCATGGTTTTGCAGCAAAATGTCTCTGTTCCTTCTCGTTCTTGTTCTTAGAGGTTTTCAGTATTCTGAGCATATATTGTCAAAGGTTAGGTCTGTCTTCAATCGTCCTGCTCATACCCCCAATGATTCGGGACTAGATGAGTTCTGTTATTATATTATTGTTGTTGTATAACCAGATGTCTGGGTTATCTTGCGCGTACCTCAATTTTGATAACCAAAATTGCTTTGGTAATGACATAGCTGAAAATTGTGAAGAGCAAGACAAGCCTCAAAAGTTGGAGTAAAAATTCGAGTCTCCCTTGATTTAATGAAAAATTGGAGACTTAAGTGTTGTACTTTTCGTGGAACATATTTTGGACAAAGATTTCTGGACACAAATCCGATCAGAGGAGTCCTGCGATGAGTGGGGTTCTACGTTGATCGTATAGGACCGTATAGGCCATGTGCATTGGATGGTTCTAGACTATCTTTGTCCGTAGCAACTGCTAAATTCTAGTTGCATATGCTGAACTGTTCTCTTTCTTTTCGAGGGTGTATTTTGTTTTCTTCATTGCTGTTGTGGATCAGTTCGTTTTTTTTTTTTTTTTTTTTTTTTTTACAGATAACCATATAGGGATTGACATCAACAGTTTGGAATCAGATGAATCTGTGGCAGCAGCATACTACACAAAAGATTTGAAAAAACAAGATCTGAACCTCAAAGGAGGAAAACCCATATTAGTTTGGATCGATTACGACTCCATTTCTACTCAAATCAATGTCACGATTTCACCTTCTAATTCAAAACCCAAACTCCCAATCATTTCATACAAATATGATCTCTCCCCATTACTCTATGAAAGTATGTTTGTTGGGTTTTCTGCTTCCACTGGTCATCAGGTTGCTAGCTCGCATTATCTTCTGGGTTGGAGCTTTAAAATGAACGGGACTGCCGAATCCCTTAGCTTGAACTCTCTGCCATCACTACCTGGGCCCAAAAAGAAAAAAACTGTTCTGATAATCGGCATTTCGGTCTCCTCAATTGTTCTACTTATTGCTGCAATCGTGAGTGGTTTATACCTGGTCTGGAAAATTAAGAGCAGGAAATAATTGAAGACTGGGAGCTCGAAATCGGTCCCCACAGGTATCATATGTTTATCATTTTTTATGAAAATGGGGTTGGAAATATTCACATAGGTATATATATATATATATATATATTTTTTTTTTTTTTTTTTTTTTGAAGGGCAAATATTCACATAGATTGAAAATCGTTGTTCACATGACAGTGACATGTTTATCTTGAAGTTTATTCTCAATTTTTTTTTAAATTTTTTGGGTGAGTTAAGATTTTATTTCAAACAAACTTGATCATACAAGTGCTAAGGGGCATACCTCATAGAAAAATGACACGAAAAACAGAAAAACAAGACAGCCCAACATAGGCAAAAGAGAGAGCTATGAAATCAGTCTAGGACCAAAGACCCGACTACTAATGGACCATTTGGCACAGATGAACTCATTTGTAGTAGATCGTTTGATAGCCCTCCACGAACTAATCAAAGCTCTAATATTAGTTTCCACCCTTGAAGTCACCTGGGACACATGAGCATTTACCCGTTGGAAAGTATGAGTATTCCTTTCTCCATATATCCTCAAAATGTTATTCTTCTCAAAACTTATTTCACGAAAAAGTAAGTTCATTTATGTAGGCACCGATGTCGGTCAATTTATATTTTTGCATGAACAACAAACCTCGACGACTCGAACAAAATAATCGGTTAAATCAAACTTATGCAACCGGAATGGATCTGGTATGGTGCTCATAGCAGGCAAGGCACAACTGGCCCCCGAATCCACATAATTTTCTATGTAAAGAGAGGAGCAGCCAGAACTTGATTTTTGCATGACATGAAGTGTCAAGTACTACGATGAAATGATCTGAAATTGTGCACAGAAAACTGTACAATTATGTTTTCATGATTTTTACTTCCTAGAGTACTGATCCCATATTTTCCAATTGGCTCCACAGGTATTCATACCAAGAACTCAACCAAGCCACCAGAGGCTTCAAGGACAGTGAACTGCTTGGGGCTGGTGGGTTTGGGCGAGTTTACAAAGGAACACTACCAAACTCCATGGCCCAAGTTGCTGTGAAGCAAATTTCACACAAGTCAAGACAAGGGTTCCCCGAATTTTTTTCGGAAATCACAAGCATTGGAAGGCTAAGGCATAGGAACCTTGTTCAGTTACTTGGTTGGTGTCGACGAAGAGATGATCTACTCCTTGTCTATGATTTCATGCCAAATGCAAGCTTAGACAAATTCTTGTTCGACAAACCCGAAACAGTACTAAATTGGCAACAGAGATTCAACATCATCAAAGGTGTTGCTTCAGCCCTTCTATATTTGCACGAAGGGTATGAACAAACTGTCATACACAGAGATGTAAAGGCCAGTAATGTGTTGCTTGACAGTGAATTAAATGGAAGACTAGGTGATTTTGGTCTAGCAAGGTTGTACGAGCACGGGGCCAATCCCTGTACAACACTTGTCGTAGGCACTATTGGGTACCTAGCACCAGAGTATGCTAAGAGAGGAAAGGCCTCCACAAAGTCTGATGTGTTTGCTTTTGGTACCCTTTTACTTGAGGTTGTGTGCGGGCGCAGGCCCATTGAGCACAGCGCAGCCCCAAGGGAGTTGGTTTTGGTGGATTGGGTTTGGGATATGTGGCGAGAAGGGGAAGTGTTTGGGGTAGTTGACCCAAATTTGGAAGGTAGGTTTGATGAGATTGAGGTAGTGATGGTTTTGAAGTTGGGGTTATTGTGTTCAAATGAGGTGCCTGTGGTAAGGCCTAGTATGAGGCAAGTGGTAAGGTATTTGGAAGGTGAGGTACCGTTTCCGGATGACTTGAGGCTGCCATGGGAAGTGAACAGTGGCTGGAGAATGGGGGGTGGTGGTGGTGGCGGCGGCAGCAGCAGTGGTGAAGGGGTTGATGGTGACGAGAATATGCTTTTGTCATCGGTGACTTTTGAAAAGGGGTCAAGTATTTCAATCAGGAGAGGAGATGTTGATGCAAGTTTTAGTTCTGTTTCTCTTCAGAGTACCGGAGATGCTAGATAGTGATAATTGTGGCAAAACATGTTGTACAAGCTTTTGTTTGAAATTTTTCTATGGGGAAAATAAGAGATTTTTTCCAATCAATTTCTCATGAAAAGTTTTTTTTAGCTGCAAAGGCCAATAAGGCCCGTTTGTTAGACCGGATATTACAAACAAAATTATTGGTCCATATCAAACATCTATTGGAGGTTTAATCCAACAAAGTGTGACATTATACAATATCATGAGGGGTGTGGTATTATTAATCTGATCACTATAATCTTATTGGATAATATCATATACCAAAATATTATAAACCTCTTCACTTTCAATCACGTAAATCAAACAGCGTTGAATTGGAATATGAAAGGTTTTTTTTTTTTTTTGGGTTGCTGCCATGCTCGTAAGAACCATTTATTAGATCTAGATACGAGTGTTAAATTGAAATATACAATCAAATTTTTTTATCCAGATTGATTATCAATTCGGGATTTTATATTTTATTCCAACAAAGTGTGATATTTACGATACCGTGAGGGGTTTGGTATTATTAATCCGATTAGTATATAAACAAATTGTATAATGTTATAAATCCTTTCACTATCCGTCCCGTCAAATAAATATCCCAACAATGTTGGTGTGTCTGAATTTTGAAGCAAAATTAGACGATTAGATTAAGTATTTTATCATATTAAAAAAAGGATTAAGCATTTTATATATCTTCACACATGAGTTTTTGTTGCTGAGATGGGATTAATTTTCTTACCCTTTTTGGTTTCCCACTCAAACAAAGTAGAAAATCTCCCAAAGGTACATAAACACAAAAACCATTAATACTTTAATCAACTTCATTAAAATCTACTAGAACCATTAATACTTTAATCAAATTCATTAAATTCTACTTGGTGTAACGGAACACTAGGCAAGCCTAAAATAGCTATCATATTCTTACATGTTTCATTGAATGGACTTGAAATTAATGATAGGAAGTAGAAATTTTCAGCCAATTATAGGAGCCGTAGCAACTTTTCCCGATGAATCAACGTGTATTCTTACCCTTCACACGACATAATCCATGGAATAATCGCAATCTGGTGGAATAACCTGTAGTTGAACTCCAGTCATCTCTTCCATTATTATCTTCTTTGCTTCTTCTATCGTCAGACGTACCACCTCCGGCCATTTCATTTTCTGACTTATTCCTGATCCAAACGTACTTACTTTTGAGTGATGTTGAATCATTCTCATAGTTAGTAGCAAATGTTGAAAATGAAATGCATTTGCTCTAAAGCAAAAGCAATGAGAGGTTATAAAAAGGGATTTTAGCAAAAGTTTGGCAAAATTTTACAGAACCCCCTTGAGGTTTTTGACAATTGCACGAACCTCCTATGAGATTTCTGAAATGACGAGGACTACTCTTACTTTTGAAACTATTTAGGAAAATTTTCAAAATGCCCCCCATACTTTACACTCAATTACAATGCGCATCCCAAACTTCAACTTATTGCAATTTACCTCACAAACTTAAGCTCTGTTACTCAAAACGACTCATTCCGTCCCAATCCGTCAAATTGATAACGGATTTTGCAAATAGAGTTATATTTTCCGTTAAATCTAACTTGGGGCTTATTTTCTCTCTCTCTCTCTCTCTCTCTCTCTCTCTCTATATATATATATATATATATATATATGCATTTTTCTATTTCTTGACCCTCTCTTTTGTCCAATCGTTATTCGGTTGTTGTCGGCGATCGAAAATCGTTATCTCTCTCTCTCTCTCACACACACACACACACACCATCACCACCACAATCCCCTCCACCGCCTACTGAAAATGGACTGCTCCGCTTCCTGAAAATGGACTGCGATGGCGAGGAAGGTGAGGAGGAGAGAGAGTCGGAGAAGGAGGTGGCCTGGGGTCACCATTGGAGAGAGGGAGAGAGAAAAAATAAGCCCTAAGTTAGATTTAACGGAAAATATAACTCCGTTAGCAAAATCCGTTATCAATTTGACGGATTGGGACAGAATGAGTCGTTTTGAGTAACGGAGCTTAAGTTTGGGAGGTAAATTGCAATAAGTTTAACTTTGGGATGCGCGTTGTAATTGAGTGTAAAGTATAGGGGGCATTTTGAAATTTTCCCAACTATTTATAAGATTCCCCTTTTTTGTTAAATGTCTCACCAACGGTCACGGTGTTTTTATTTTGATGGAATGACTAGAATATCCTCCAAGTAATATTTGTATGTCTAATACAACCTTTTATATATCTTATAAGTTATAAATTGCAATTGTATTGCATATTGTCCCTAATACCACTCTAATTTAATGGCCCTCATAAACTTTTTCTTCTTCTTCATTTTTCGACAGTCCAGAATGTTTGAGTCAGCTTACGTGCACATTGACTAATCTCTTCTCCGGTCTGGTCAAAGACAAGCGGCCATCCATACGACTAGTGGATTCACAAGAAATTATTGTCTTGCGGGCGGCCTGACCCAAAAAACCGAACCCTGATTAATTGTTTGGAGAGCAAATTCACCGGCCAACAGGAGTAACCACATCTTCCTGTCTTTAGACACCCACCAATACTTTTAAGTCACAGGATCACAGTTAATAGCAATTTCAATCCCTTTGATTGTTTTGGTGTGATTTTTGACTTTTTTGCTTCTTTATGATTTGGAGCTTTGTGAAAGGAAAATGAACCAAAATGGTGATCCCAGTAATTATTTGCAAGAGCCGGTGGATTTGGTGCATAGACTAGTAAAGCAATTCAACTGATGTGTCTCACCTTGACGTTTTTTACTCTCCACCAACCATGTGTCAAAATTTTCTTCAAGCAATTGATTAGGAATTAAAGGTTCACCTGAAATCAACGTCAAAAAAATTTATTGCTCACTTACTATGAGGAGGGAAAAAAACACACGGAAGTCAAAATTCAAAATTCGGTACTCCATAGTTCTCCCAATTTGGATGGTGTAGAGACAAAGAAATGGAAAAGTAACGTATGGGATAATATGGACATTTTATCTATTGAATTTACAGATGTCACTTGATTAATTTGTTGAGCCTTTAACGGTCTACACATAGAAGGAGGAGTTTCCTCAGTTGCTAGGTAAAGTAAAGGAGGTTACTGTCATTTCAAAAACTTTACGGGAAGTCTCCATATTTGTCAAGAAAACTTCAGGGAGGTTAGTGAAATTAACCCTTAAATTTTATAAAATTTCACCAATCCTGTAAGAAATATGTCTTTTGGTCTGTTCATTCGCTATGGATCATCATAAGCTGTAGTTAAATTGATATCTAAATCTCCAATTTCATTTTATTTTTCTTCTTTCCTCAACGAGTCTTCCTTAGGTATATTGTAGATCTTTTTAAGGAGTGTACAATCTGGTCCATCTTGGAATGGACTTGGACCAAATTAAAGAAGAGAAGGGGGCGGGCAACTTACTTGTGGGGATGACTGCTGATTCAAGACCATTTTGCTCTTGGGGAATCTTGGTTTCTTGGTTTTCATCATCTGCCATAATTGCAAAAAGTCTCAAGGAAAAAGTCCCTTTTCTGCTGGTAAATTCGTAGCATAAAGTGATAGAAAACCATCCTGTATAAATACCAAAAACTTTCAATGGTTGTCCAAGACTCCAAGCAATGGCCGGCCACTACCAACCTACTGGTCTTAAGCATATCCTACCACTGCAAAAGAAAGACTTAGTCAGAGTCCAGCTTTTGGTATATATTCTATGGTGGTTCAATTTACGTTTTTCTCCATTGTGTTTTATTTTTGCTTTACTTTGCCCCTTTTAAGTTTAGTATTATCTTTTTTACTTTGGTTCTTAGAGTTCCTTTCTCTCGACTTCACTTATTTTCTTTCGAAAAATCGATTTTCAACTCGTAAAATTCCTATTTGCATTTGCTGATCAGCGGGAAAAAGATCCTATTTGCATAAATTCCATAAATGAATAACTTCTGTGAGTCTTAGTAGAATCTACTAAGACTACCACTTTATTACTCATGGATAATTGAGAGAGTGTTTCGCATGTGATGAAGGTGATAACTTTTGAAGTTGCATGTTGTGACATGATGGCACTTTGATTGCATGGTGTGGTGAGCTACTAAACAAAATAAGGAAGCTATCGAGTAGAGGGAGGATTGGGACAAAGATGAGAGAAACAAACGATGACTCCTCGAATGCAATTAAAATTTTGATCTTTATGTTCGGTATTATTAAAATTAAAGCACGCAAGTAAAAGTAAATTAGTCAGAGAAACGATTCTACCTTATGAGCTTGGTTTCTTCTTTTTTTGGGTGGAAGAGTAAGAAATTAATTGATAATAATGATAAAGTACAAGAAACAGACCTATATAGGGAGACTGCCAGAACAAAAACCAAGCAAACAACAAAAAAAAGAACGCTTACCCGCAATAAGATTGCAAGAGCAATTAAACAAACACGCATACATGAAAAAAGCCCCTCTAGAACTTGTAAAAAAAAATACCATTAGAGAATAATGAGCAAAAAAGATAATCCAGTGTAGCACACGGCATTGCAGTGCGCGACACACATGACGATCATTGCAGGTATCCTCAATTGTATGCGTTTGTTTGCGCTTATACCTTATGTAGTTTTTCACTTACTAGCCCTACGTTTGCTTAGACTAGCTATATGATGACCTCTTTCATTAGCAGTGTTATCCTAAAAAAAGCCATGATTCGCATAAACGTGATATACTTTGACATGTGATTGGTTGAGCGAGCCTTATGCTAACCACCATCCTCAGAATCATTGTGAATAAAGGCCAATATCAAGTTTAGACTTGAGATTCCTCACACTTGAACTCTCAATTGTGGTTTAAGTGTTCAACACAGTATCATGGGAGGGGGCATTTTCGTAATCATCCATAAAAGCCACGATTCACTTACACATGAGATTCCTCACACCCGAACACTAATGCACAAGATGAGCTTCTATTCTATTCGGAGACTTCACATGTTTACAAACACCGCCACAATATTGTGAAGAGCTCGTGCTTTATATGGGCACCTCCTCCACTTTTTGTTGAAAGTTGAAACATAGGTAATACTATTTTAAGACACCATTTAATTTCCAAGCCATATGTTAGTTTTTTCGTAAACATTTTTAATACTTATCTAACTCTAATCAATCCCAATAAAACGAACATGTGAATATTTAAGAAAAAAATTATTACCAATAGATTTTGATATTTCTGGAAATCCTTGTGATATATTTCTAGGGATGTAGGGTTTGACATGATTTTCGTATCAGATTTCATATTCTAAGTCTTCTAAAAGTTGATTTTTAACTTTTTCGCTATAGAGACTACCATCTTTTATTAAAACTTTATTATATATATTTCAACTATAGTAAACAAGTTGCTCTATTTTTAGAACATAAATCAAAATGTAAAGTTGTACTACCTAAAATCTGTTTCCACAAATGTCGTGAACCCCGACATCAGCTCTTGAACAAAGTTAATCCATAATCATCTCTTATCGTTTCTCGTCAAATCACTCCACACTATATGGTTGTACCAGAAGAGAGAGGAGTAATTTCCGTTACGAAAATGTTCTGATACATGAAAGATTTCCATGAAAGTGTACCTAAAAACAGGATCAACGGTTGAGATTCTTGAAAAAATGAATCTCAACCGTTGATCTTGTTTCATGGAAAACTTTCATGTATCCTATCAAACCTCTTTCCATTAACACAAGTCTAGGAGGTTGAGAGTGATATCAAGTTGAGAGGTTAATAAATCTTTCACTTGAAAGTTTTAAAAACTGAGGGCTAATTTGTTGTTGGAATCAAAACTTGGGGGTTATTTTGCACTATTCAACCGGTTTTCATTATTGGGATTTCTAATTATCCGGTTCAAACGGAACCGGGTTTTCGAGTTCGAACTCTTCATATGATGAGTCCGATGTTCTATACTCCTATGAAGCGATTTCTGTTCTTTTAGCTGAGAGTAGTAATTTATCGAAAAAATGCCTGTGAGAGTGGTGGAGAATTCAGCGCCTTCTCAGGTTTCAGGTATTGTATTAATATTCGTAATATTTTCATTCTTGTTTCCTATGGTTTGTACGATCTGAGCTGAATCATTGTTTATCAATAATTCTAGGTATAACCCAGGTTGGTTCTGGATTAGTTTCCATTGGTAGATTCTGGGTTTCCTCGATTCTTTCAAGAGTTTTTGTTTCCTCTGGTTTGAGTTCTGTTTGGCTGTGAGAAATCAGAGAGAAAGAAAATGGAAAACCTTTATTTTCTTCTATTGTGTGCCAGACTAGTGTATTCTGATAAATATTTGAGCCAATAAGCTAAGATAGTGGCAAATCTGTCATGGTTGGAGAAATGATTGTGTGCCCTGAATTAAATGTTCAGAAGATGATGCCATATTGGAATGTACAACCGCGATTCTAAGACCTTGAAATCATGCATACACAAGGGTTGCTATTTGGTTTCAAGAGATTGAAAAAGCTACCAATCACGTATTCGGACTGTTGGGTAGCCCAACAAGCTCGAATTGGGTTGATGAGATTTTGAGAAGTAACGGATGGGATTCTTAATGGTTTAGATGGTTTATTGTATAATCGTTGAGCCTTGCTAAATTTGTCTACATACAAAAAGTTTGCTGCTCAAGTCCCTAACCAAGAAGAATATTTAAGTAATATTAAAAAGAAAAACCCAGCCTTGGCTTAACAGTTAAAACCTACGGCATTTTGATCATAAACTCTCTGTGAAGTCCATTTTTTCCCCTCAAAACCTCTAGTTGGTTATCCAACATTAGCCAGACATTCATCATCCATTCGTCATCAATCTGGATTTTTCCTTTTAAGACCCTAACAAGAGAACATTACAATGGGGCGATTCGGGCGAACATGGCTGTGTTCCCCTTAACTCCCTCCTAGAATAAGGGCTACATTACATTTTTGTTCATGGTTTGGCAACCCTCTCTGGCAACCACAGTTGTTGGGTGCCCAGTTACTGCCTCTTAGGATAAACTTATCTGCATCATCTTCATACTGGAAATCGGTTACAGCCCTCCAAATGAATCTATTTCCTCATATATATGTTTCTTGCACCAGCTCAAAACTTCTAATATTTTAAGACTTAGGGTTAGAAACCCATAACCCGTTTAAGGTGGTTTACCAGTTGCATAAATGACGTTCTTGTCGGTTTCATGCCTACCAGTTGTTCTCTTTCATTACTTTTGTCTCCTTCTTCCTTGTTTTTCTTTTCTCCTTTTATTTTGTCTCCTATAGGGAAGTTTCATCATCATAGTTTATTCAATGAACCAATAGAGCCCTTTAGTGCTACATCGTACTCGTGGTAATTTTTCTCCATCATAGGAAGGTGAGCTAATAGAAATTTTCCCAAAAGTGCTAAAGGAAAGACATGATAATTCACAGCATTTTGACCAAAAACAAGATGCTTTCATGTGCAAAGTAATCTTACATACCTGCAGAAAGCTGGAATAGCTTAATTGACTATCATCACACCTCATGCCTTCTGAACTATTTGTTTCATATTTTTCTGGTCCGTAGCAATCGCATGCTATACTTGTTCTGTTTAAACTTTGTGATTTGAGAGAGCGTATCAGCATTTTGGGATTTAGCTTGGTCTTGAAAAGTTCTTCAAACCGTATATTCCTGTAACTCTAATATCACTGTTTTAATCACTGTGAAGGTGCAAATTCTGGCCACACGTCACCCCCTGCTTGTACACTTTTAAGTGTTGGACAGGTGAATTCCCACCTTCCTTTTTGTATTTGTGTTTCTTTGTACCTCTCGAATTTTTTTAGATGCTTCAATCTATTAAACATGTTTAAGTGCTTAGATAAGTTTCTCCATCTGCCTTTATATTTGGGGTGGTTCACTGGAGGTGCTTTCTCTTGTTGGTTTGGGTTGATAATGATTGATCCTACTCTGCAAGTACTTTGTGTCTCTTTTACAGGCATTTTCTGGAACTCAGAATGTTTCTAGCCTACAAAAGGACGAAGCATGGAGAGTTAACGTGAGAATCCAAGGTTGTGACCTTGATCATGGTTATCTTTGTGGCACCATGGAAGCTCTTAATGTTCCAATGGCAGACACACCAGTAAGCATACCTGGCAATTCGTTTATGTTATTCTGCTGCACATATTAAATTTTCTGATTTCACCCACTACCTCTGATTGCTAGTACTATCACTGTGTGATGACTTAGCTTTCCGTAAATGGGTCTTTTGAGTTGATTTGTTTCATACATGGGATATATTTTTCTTGTATGATTTTGTTTTAGGTGGCTCCTACATACTCGTGTTAGTTAGTCTTCATCCTTGATGTATGGGCCGGGATGTGCCCCCTTCTATTTCTGGTTTTTTTCCCAATTTTAAAAATTCCTCCTTTCTAGCCCCAAATTAACTTTTGTTGATAACCATGAAGTTAATTTAGCATGTCTTAAGTTGTGTGATCATGAGCAAATACTTTTTCGCTTCTAGGCGGTTCTATAACTACTTATCAAACATTCAAACTAATGATCCTTTTCTTGTCTTCAACTTCTGTGCTCATCTTTTCTCAATTCTTCCTTTACTTTTACCAACTACTGTTGAATTTTTGCTTTAACCTTTGGTTTAGCTGCACTACTTGCCACAGAAGTGCCATTAAGTGTCATAATATTCTGAGTTACTGTTGAGCCTTTTATCTGCTATTGTAGCAAAAATCATGTGATCAATTTTTTCTCTATTACTCAGTAAACTTCGTTGATGTTTTCATTCTTCTCTATGTGATATTTCAGGTGGTAACCTTCTGGGAAGGGGAAATTGTTGATGCAAAGAATCATACATTCTTCACTGGAAAATGGGAAGCAACGTGTGTTCTTCGTCTCCTTGTTTTTGGTTCATTTTTTGTTTGCTTTTTGTGCATATGCCACGGAAACATTTATCTCTTATTTAGATAAACCAAACCAAACCAAACTGAGCCTTATGTCCCAAATCAATTGGGATAGGCTACATGAATCATTTTCCTCCATTGAGCTATGTCCAATGCAGTTTGCTCATTTATTTCTTATGTAAACCAAACCAAACCAAACTGAGCCTTATGTCCCAAATCAATTGGGGTAGGCTACATGAATCATTTTCCTCCATTGAGCTATGTCCAATGCAGTTTGCTCATTTATTTCTTATGTAGATTACATAGAATAATCCGTTGTTGATATAATTTCTCTAGCTCTACTGATTGAGCCTGCCTTTCCCTCATAGTCATTCTTCAAACTGCTAATAGGTCAGAAGTAGACATAAGGCACTGGACCAAGTTTCCATCTTTCTCTCCACTTATGGTAAGCACCCAATATTTATATTCTAACTATGTAGTATATATTAAAATATCGTGCAATCTTCGTTGACTCTGCGTTTTACAGAGCCAAGTGGAAGTTGATGGCGGAAGATCTCTGGAACTGAGTAACTATCCCTACATATTCATGGTAACCTATTTTTCAATTCCATTTGTTCATTAATGAAATTTTCACTTTTTGGTTATGACATGCCATTACCTTTGATTTGTTGGTTCTGCAGAGATGGAAAGAGCAGTACTTTGTGAATGTAGGAACCGACTGTGGGTTAACTATAGCTGGTTTTTACTATGTTTGCTTCTCTTGTAGTGATGGCTCCATCAATGGCTTCTATTATGATCCGAATAGCAGGTAGGCGTCGTCCTTGTTTATGATCCTAATCATAGGATTCCACAGTTCAGTATAACTCCCGTCTAACTTGTTATTGCACATAGATGGAAAAAATTATCTTTCCTATTCTCCCATCAACATTTATGGAAAAAGCACATTATTGATGAAGACATTAAACTTTGTGTGCAGCCCATTTCAGAAACTGGAGCTGAAATCCAACCATGAAGGTCGGTCGGGTTATAGTTTCTCTTCGTATGAGTTGCAGTAAATGAGAGAGGGAGATTGTTTCTCGGGCTGGCACCGGATAGAGTATGGGCATTCCGTTGAGCATTCAAACCGTGTCATGGTATTTACGGGTAGTTGTGTTACGAAGTTCGTGAAAGTTTAGGTGGTGGTGGTTGGATGAACAAAGACCCCCCAAGGAAATTGACAATGGAAGAGTAAATCTGTAGATGTGACGTGATTCTCCATTGTTTGTATTGTAATACTTATTCCCATTGTTTAGACATAATGGTAGAGTTTCATCCCAAAATTCTAGGCATGTCACATGTGTGTGTGTGAGGGATGCTTGTTTCACCATTTACTTAACAGTGCTGTCACACTGATAGCTTGCTTGATGTGCTCCAATCAGATCAGATATTGATCAATATCCGATAAAGGTGATTTTTTTACTCGGTTATTCTAAAGGTGATTTTTTTACTCGGTTATTCTAATCGATGAGCTATATGATATGAACCAGTTCAATCATTAGCATGACACTAAAAACAGAAAAGAGATGTGTTGGACCCTTGAACGGGACCTCTCAAGGATTTGAAATAGCTCGATCACACTCCTTGCAGTCTACTGCACGACTTTAAGAAGCCGCCTCTTAAATAAGGGAAATGCTAAATACCCAGAAAATTGCCTATAATTTGAAATCAATGGCTCATAAAATGAATATTTAATTCGAGCCACTGATTTCACATTTTAGGTGTTCTTTATAGGTATGTAGCATTGCTATTTAATGGACAAAACTTGTGGGGAGGTGCTTGTGTGAGATGTAAATAAAAATACTAGTACTAAAAGGAAGTATATGTCATCAAGTAGGTCCAAAACTCGAAAGCTTAAATTGGACGACACTTCTGTTTCTCCACTAGGATGGGATTCAGAGGATTACTGCTCGAAGCCCAAGTGGAAGGGCAGTTGATAAGGTACGAGAGAGAGAAAGCAACGGCTGCAGTTGCAGGAACCAAAGAAAAATGGCTACTCTGCCATCCATTTCCTCCTCTTTCCTCCCAACAATTCACCATCAAAATCCTCAACTCTCCCTCTTTCATACTCGAAAGCCAAACAACAGAACCTCCCGAGATCGCGTCGCTTTCAAGATCCAGGCTGCTAAGCTTCCTCCAGGGGTATGTTCTTTTAATGGGCTTTTTTTTTTTTTTTTTTCCTTCCAAGCAGAAATATTAGATAAAATTTGTTCCTGCATAAAAATTGATAGAACCCAAATGGGTTTTTGGAATTTATAGGTAGAATTGCCAAAAGTGGAGCCAACGTTCAAAGCACCCTTTGCTGGGTTCACAAGGACTGCAGAGATATGGAACTCTAGAGCTTGTATGATTGGTCTCATTGGAACTTTCATTGTGGAATTGGTAAGCTACTTTCACTTCTCTTCTTTCTTTATAACTAAACCAGGTTATCAGTTCATTGCCATTACTCAAACAAAACAAGCCGAAAAACGTATGTTTGCATATTTGTTCATTGGTCGAACGGGATATACAAAATACAAGAAACCTATACTCCTTACTCAAGTTCCCGGTGAAAATGAAGCGATATTTCATTTCCCAAGGATATAGCCATTCCTCTGCTTACATTCATAAAGGTTGTTAAGAAGAGAAAAAAGGACTCGATCCTCGAATATCTGAAGAAAAAAATGATTCAGTTTGTGATCTTTTCTAGATGTTCAGTTGGCTACCTCCCCATTTGCGGGGTATGTCCATTTTTTTTCGAAGTCTCAAAGGGGCATGAAACACGTAAAAACTCTTGAATGGAAATCGATTCCTTGCGTTGATCCTCTTGAGGGTGCTCGCCAGATTGTTATCAAATCTCACAATTTCTTTACAGTAGTCTCTAGACCTGTCATCCCTAATGTCTTTCGGATTTGATTTGGGGGCATGGTTTTGTAGCAAAACGTCCCTGTATATTGCCAAAGGTTAGTCTGTCTCCAATCATCCCCGCCATAACCCCAATCATTGGGGACTAGATGAGTTATGTTATTATTGTTATTGTTGGACCTGTAAATATGGCGTTCTCATATTGTTGTCTTTACGCTGATGGTTCTCAGATCTTAAACAAGGGGATACTTCAACTGATTGGGGTGGAGATTGGGAAAGGTCTAGATATCCCTCTGTGAGCATTCAACCAGCAGAATGGGCTCAAGGTTTCATCAAGCATCAAACTTCATTATAGTGCATCCGCTCATGTAACTTTTACTGTAACTTTTGAGCAGTGTGTCAACAAACATATAAGCCATGTAAGTTATGGAATGTACTGCAATTTATTCAAGATTTCCTTCTCAAGCAGTCAGAGCACATCCAAGATTCCTAAATTAACTTGGAATTTTTTTTTTTTGGCCATTTTGCGCGCAATGAATTGTAACTTCTATTTTTACAATTTTGAGAACCTCGAAAATTATGAAAACAAAAGTACAAGGAAAGAGGGGAAATGATTTATTGATCAATATGGATGCACATATCAGGAAACAATGTAACTCACCATGCAGCACGAGAGCCACATGATAGGCAAAGAGGTCTGTCCGGTGAAACATTTTAATGCTGGCATTAGAATGTTGAGGGTGCGCGCAAGCTGAGCCAGGCATCCAATTATAAATATAATAATAAATTCTAATGCTATGCAACATCTCGAATGTCTAGTCACAACAACGGGAACTTCCAACTTAACTAGATAAAACTTCCACTCGTGTACTACTAACTTCTGTGTTGGGTCAGTCTATAAATTATGCTCGACTTTTAGCGTGGACGGTCGGATTGGTCTAGAGCCAGAGTAATCAAAAAAATGAACCACCAGGCATGTGCTGTCTTTTGGTTATTTCAGCAAAAAATGAGCTCAATTGCTTTCCATCTTGAAGCGGAATGTGCAATCCATTTCAGATCCAGACTTCAAGTATTCCTCCTATAAAGTTGTAAAAAGCTTATCCTCAATAAAATCTATGGTCTTTAAAATTAGTACTTCAGAAACCCTACATGCTCAAAAACACTTGAAATGTGGTTTTAGAAAGGAGCATCTAGCTTATGCAACAAGGATGAGAAAGTAAGATCCATTACCTTGTCTCTTTACATTCCTAAACCCTACTTTTTTGGAGATATGATGCTTAATTACCTGTACTTTCATCCCTAAAGAAACCACTAATTTGGTTATTCCTAGCAATCCTGCTCCTTTAACTAAATAGTAATTTAAATCACACAAAACCCCGGTGGACCTGGCACAGCCGTAAAGCTGCCTCATGCATTGTGGCTTGTAGGGCACGGGTTCAATTCTTGGAAATAGCCTATTTGCTTGTAGGGGTAAGACTACGTACATCAACCCTTCCCTAAACTCCGCATATGCGGGAGCTTCGTGCACTGGGACACCCTTTTTTTAACTAAAAAATTTGGATTCGTCCACACCCATTGGGTATCCAATCTAATTTTTCTATGAGACGGCCAGTGGAACCGGAGTATTGCAGACTCCACTAGACATCTCACAGAAAAATTGGAATGTACGTCCAATTGGCGAAACCGAGCGCGACTCTCTTTGTTAGTATCTCTGGCTTAAATGCAAATGGCATCGGGAAACTCTATCTTTGAAAACCTTCTCAAACAAAAATTTGGGCAATTTGAGATTCGCTCAGTGAAAATGATCACAATACTGCTATTAGAAATACTACTAAATAGGTAAACACAATAACCCTTGGAGATGAGCGCAGCACAATCATAGGCCTCAAGAAGTCTTTGATCTGGGGTTTAACTCTCACAGACGTATAATCAATTTCTACATTGCGCCAGTCTAAAGGAGATTTGCCCAGCTTTAATTGGAGCCCCACTAGTGAACAATGGGATTGGTCTCCAAATTAGTCGGTCATTTGAGCCGGATGCCAAGTCATCCAATAAAAAATAATCTAGTCTAAACACATTAAACGAGAACGAGGTATCCTCTACTCTAAAGTAGTAAATGTACCACTTGTAAAAGGGCAAACCCTCCAATGGAAGCAATGCATATATGCCCCCTTATGTGTAAAAATTGAAAAGTGAAAAAGTAGTGGAGATAGATAAGCTATAAAAGCAATGCAAAGGAAGACATAGCCGTTAACGTGGTTTTTGCCTCCAATAAACTGTCAACTTCTCTACTCTAAATTCAAGTTGTCCAAACATCCTGTTGTGGCTCAACTGCATACATCTCTCTCTCCAAAAACACCAAAATCAAACACTTGAAACAATGCCAACTTCCCCATACGTCTTCGGCTTTCTTTTCTTACTGTCCTCTCTCTCTGTCGCAAGTAAATTTTTCTCCTCCATTCTTTTACGTGTGTTTATTTGTTCGGTAGCTTAACTGAACATGTTTATGTGTAAAATCTCACTCTCATTCTGTTTCACTAAGACAATGAGTTGATAGCAAGATAAGTGTGTTCCAAGTTATCAACCATTTTGTCAGTTTTGGTCATAAAACTAAATGTGATAATCTATCCTCTTCTAAGAACTTGTAAGTAGCAATATTTATAATATAGACTATATTCTTTGTTATTAATGTACAAACACATGTGATTCGGGTCCCCACTGAGTATAAATCCTGCATCCGCCACTGGGCCAACAAAATTGCGCAAAATCTTAAAGAGTTTGTGACAAGGGGAGTGCTCTTTGGTTATTTTACTCGCTAGCAGATCAAAATTTTCTTTCGTTTTTCTTCCTTTTGTGATTGCAGATGGGGCTCAACTTATACTTGTCAACAACTGCAACGAAAGCGTATGGCCAGGAATACTTGGCGGCGCAGGCCAACCTACCCCAAAAGACGGTGGCTTTCAACTGAGCAGCGGTGAGGAATCAGTCCTCGACGTGCCGGAAAAGTGGTCCGGGAGAATTTGGGCCAGGCAAGTAGTGGTAACGATAGATGAAACTTTTTTTTTTTTAGATAACTGGATGTCCAGGCCAGCTTGGGCACACCTCGACCAATTCCGGGGCCCTAGAGATAACGACCGAGCATAACCCAGTGGCCCCTATCCATTAGGTTTCTTCATATATTTAGTAGTTTGTACTTTTGACACAATATGTTGAGATTTCTTCAATGTCATCTCTGATGTAAAACTCTTGCCTCTACCACTGCAGGCAAGGTTGCAACTTCGATATTAGCGGAAAAGGAACATGTGAAACTGGAGACTGTGCCAACCAACTCCACTGCCAGGGCATGGGGGGAGCACCACCAGCCACGGTGGTGGAAATGACACTTGGGACGTCAGTCTCACCCTTACATTTCTACGACGTGAGCCTGGTGGACGGATTCAACTTGCCAGTTTCGATGGCCCCAGTGGGTGGAGGTATAGGGTGTGGAGTGGCTGCGTGCGAGGTGGATTTGAACATCTGCTGCCCGTCGGCATTAGAGGAGAGGATCGGAGGGAAGGTGGTGGGGTGTAAGAGTGCTTGCTTGGCTATGCAATCGGCTAAGTATTGTTGCACCGGGAATTACGCGAACCCCCAAACGTGCAAACCAACACTGTTTTCTCATCTGTTTAAGGCAATATGCCCCAAGGCCTATAGTTTTGCTTTTGATGACTCTTCTAGTCTTAACAAGTGCAGGGCCTCACGATATGTCATCACTTTCTGCCCACCCAAATGAGATACACCACCTAGAGGGTTTTAGTACTGTTGGAGATACTTCTTGTTCTTTTCCTGTTTTTTCAATCAAGGCAAGGTTAGCTTATCAGAGTATGCATGTTATCTTGTATCTAAAGGGCATAGAACTAAACAAAAACATAACAGACCAACAAATGGACTAATGTTATCTGTCAACATGTTTCTAGAAACATACAGTGCATGCGGATGCAAGATTTGTGTCTAGCAGGTGTCCGAATCACGTGTATTTTCATATTCGTATTAAAATATATATTTTATAAGTATATATCGCTACTTGCGAGGTCTGATGAAGACACGAGTATGCGTAGCCAACCTTTAGTTTTATACATGCAACCTAAAAAAATGATTGATAACTTGAAATTTTAGGAATTTTTCCCCTAAGCATATAACAATTTTAAGAATTTTTACCCTACACATATAGAGATGTTAAGAATTTTTTTTTTACTCAAGGGCCTTGCAGGGACCAATCCCATAAAATTTTATTAATTAACCTGAAAATTAACATAATACGCGAGGATACTTGGAGTTGCGCCGGAGCCCTAGTTCCCTTGGGACCGCCCCTGTTCATCAAGAAATTGAAAAAATAACATTCTACTTCCGAATTTTTCAATGGACATGTTACGTCAAACCAAAACGGGACACTTTCAAGTACCATGCTCGGGCGTTCATTTCATGCTAGGATTCTTAGTGAGCAGCTATGTTTTGAAGTCGACTGTTAATCGGAGTTGGAAGCTCAGCTCTGTTTTGCAGTCAACTGTTAATCGGAGTTGGAAGCTCAGCTCTTGTTTGGTTATTGTCGGCCTATTTTGTGTCTGAAGTGTCCAGACACATTTTTCCGGACCAGATTCAAACACAAAATAAGCACTGATAACCAAAAGCCCTCACTATCATCCCGAGTGTAGGTCTAAAGACCAAATCGCAATCTCGTGGATGTAGTATTCTAGATATCCACTCCAAATAGAAATTTTATGCATAGCCCATCGAAATAGAATACAAGCAATGAATGTACTATGAAAATTACCAACAAAGAGTTGAGCACTTCTAAAGATGATTTCGCCCGATGTAATAACAAGCACTTCATTGAAAGCCTCTATGTATTCTGATAACAAGCATGTAATGATAAGCAAGTACGGTGGTTTTTTTACAAAGCAGAGCACCAGCGGCCATATCTCAAAACTAACACAAAAACCATCTGAGAGAGAGAGAGAGAGCACAACGATGGCTTTCCACAAAACTAGACAACAAATCTCACAAAACAGGCTTCAACTAAAACCTTTAAGTTGCATCCTCATTGTCGCTACTCACTATAGTGGTTATCACCTGCATTAGCATCTCCATTTGAGCTAACTTGGTGACGGTCACTATTTTCTGTTGAAGGACCCGGACCAAGCAACAAAGGGGGCGTTTCCTTCTTTTCAGTAGTAGTATTCCTACTAACTTCTGGATTGGCAGCCCATGCTCTCAGAGGAGGTTCAAAATGCTCACTGGCAACATCAGGTGGCAGTGCATCATCCCCCGGAACAAAAAGAAGCCCCTTCTCCCTAAGAGAAGACGGCTCCTCAAAACAGGCATTCCACAGGGAATCCACGAGCTGCCTCTCCTCCTTGACAGCTCCAAGGTCCTCCATTGGCATCGCGCTAATACCGTTAATCCGATCTTGAAGAATTTGCTTTAGTTTCTCATCTTCTTCCCCAAAACTACTGTGAGTCCCGTCAGTCCTGTCTTTGGCAAGCTCGAGGAGGCCACGAAGTGCAGCTTCTCTCACTTCTGGATCTTCGCTGGAGGCGAGGTGCATCATAATTCGAGGAAATCCTAGCTCAGTGACTACATTGTAATCAGACTGGTTCTCGCGCAGTAGATAGTGGATTAAGTTGAGGGCTTTCCTGCAAAATAACAAAGTTTATGAGTAATTCAGAAGTTTGAACAAACTTCTCCACAAACGGTTTATTCTTTTGCTAAAAAGGGGCCCTGTTTCCAAATTGATCCTTTCTTATTTTTTTGTACTTTTCCAATTCCACTTGTTAGACAGAAAGGATAATGATAGAATTTTGACCATACTAATCCATGTTCAACAAGACGGAAAAAAAGCCCAAAAAAAGGCCAAATGATAACTTAGGAATTGAAAAAATCAAAAGTCGAAACACAGTCACAGAAAAGTAATGAAAATCAAAATGGCACCATAATTGATAAACTGAGTCAATTGACATAAGGGGTTACCTTTGAAATCTCACATTCTCAGAACTCAGAGCATCTCTCAGAGCACCATAACCATTGGCAAGACGAAATGCAGCGATTCCCGGTTTGTTGTGCATGATTAAAGCTGAAACCATCCCCACCATAATTAGAAAATTTCTCAAATCTATCAACCCAAAGTCACGAGGGAAAAGACCCAAATAGTACAGAAGCATTTTTGAGCATTGCGTTAGCTAAAGTAAAAATCCACTAGAGAAAAAATTACTCACATGATATTGCTCCAAGTGCTTTGGTACGAGCAGTAACGTCCTCATCTGAAGTAAAATTCGAAAGCAGAGGTTCCATGCCATTTGCTTCCATTACCAGTTGCTGACTCTTAGGGTTGTTCTGAACAACTGTGGTGACAACATCTGCAGCCTTAGCTCGTATATTAGCATGGGAGTTCTTCAGATAACCAAGAAGAGGAACCAAACCACCAATTGAGTTGAGATCTGTCAGATATACAGAGTCAGCCAAAGCATCGAGTAACTGCTTTATACAGATGCTAATACCACTTCATTCATTACAACCAACAGAAACTTTGGTTGTTTACATGCTAAACCTAGACAACACAATATTTTAACCTTCTCAATCTGTAAATCCCATTGTTGACTGATCAACATAATTCAACCTTGAAAATATACTTTCTTTTCAGTGGGTACTTCACACTTTTGTCCAATAAAGTAATTTTGAAAGCGCTAGCATATACACAACGCGTTAAACTCACTGCTCAAGTCCTCAACAATATGAAGATGAACATAAATATTAATAACTCCAGCGATCCAGGAATTTCCAAACTTTGCATCCATAGGAACAGTCTCTCAAAAATGCAACTCCATAGGACAATATCCCGATGAGTTGAAGGGTCTTTGAACTCATCAACAAAAATATAGGGCATAAAGCACAATGGCACACTGATGATGTAAGAAATATGTGCATTAAACTACTTCACTAGCTTTTCTTGAGGTCAATACCTTGAATGATAAAATGCATAAATTAAACTCTACCAAAGGCACAACCTTAATAATGGAAGAAAGAAACAGAACACAAAAGAAAGATTTTAGCTTTTTACATAGAAATAAACTAAAAGCAACCTTAAATGAGAAGAACTCATTTCCTAGGGCTCAACTGGACTTGAGAGAGTGAGTGACATTCTAGCGCTGAAGACTCTATCAACTATGAAACGGTCAATGCAAAACCAAATGTTCATAGGCGCCAAATAATATCTCACTCAATGAGAAAGAGGAAGAGCGAGACTCTTATTCAAGAATACTCTTACCGTTGGCCATGTCAATGGACTCGACATGCTCCTGTAGCTCATCTAGCAAATCTGAAAGAATTAAAGATAGAGAAAACAATAACGTTATAAAGCCAATATTTAAAAGTAACATTCACTAGATTCCAGTTTGAGACGTATGTTTTTAATACCTTCAATATCTGAAGCTGTTACTCCTTGCTCCTCCAGGACTTGCTCAGGAGTTTGCATAACAAGAGTTATCTCTTTCATTCGCTTGACAACATCCAAAGTTTGGGATTGCATAGCTTCCATGAACCATTTTCTCTCCTCCTCGCTACAAAAGTACCGAAAAAAAGAAAAATTTAGAGTGAATTAGGATGACAAAATTTTGTTTTGCCAACAAAGTTCACCAATGTAAGCGCTGCATTTCACAGGATTAGTAGAACCCACAATCTGCAACACTTATCAATGTAATGTCCATGCCTGAAGTGACAAAATTAATGCAAGAAAACAAATAAATCTTTCAATTAAATTATTCAATCCTCATGCTATGCATATGGTCGTTTATATATATAGAAGAAATAGCATAACAGTCGAGCTTTAAAATCTCAATATACTTCACTACTAATACTAACTACTGACAACGTCATTAACTCACTCCTAAGTCCTAACTGACTCGCTAATCAGCTACACTTTAATGTCATTTTCAGAGTCACAGAGATAAATTTACTCGAATGCTTCCAAGTACACGTCATATTCGTCTTCCTCTCCATATTGATAGAAATGATCACACCCCTTTCTCCGATCTTTCATCTCCCTCACGAACACGAGATCGGAGTAGAGCTGACGCAAGCGTTCATACGAAATGAAAGCCATGCTCTCTCAACCATGGGATCATTCATGGTCCCACTAGAGATATCGATATACATATGGATACAGAGACTTCCATCCACCAATTTGATTCTATTTGAAAATAACTCAAATGCATTTCCCCATATATCATTCTTCCTATGCATAAGAACTCTGGGTGCGGCAAAAGCCGCAGTCACATGGTATATCATATTCCACTAAATAGATATTAGTGTTATGATACAAGTCTAAGTAGGGCATTTTCCGTCATCAGTAGGTATCTAGTTAGTAATGGCTGAACCATATCCTGAGGGAGCATTTCATCCACCAGACAAGACCAACCCCAAGCTTCATAGTTAGTAAGATCAATTTCCAAATTCCAAATTTTAGCTTTACTCTTGATTCGCTTATTGTTTGACGAGACTAATAGTGGAGGGATCTCACACGAAATGAAACCTCATCGGACTAATAGTGATTCGTCAATTAATAATACATCTCACACCAAGGGTAATTACAAAATCAAAACTTATTTAATCCAAAAATTAGAATTTATCCAAACACATGATTAGTGATCCTTTGAATCTATAGCCCACCATAACGCCCATATCCAATCAAACAAACGGCCCCTAAACAATTCAAGAAATGCCCGAAAACATATCAAAAATTACTCCAAGCACAACTCAGCCATGAACCCAAATGTGACTTGTACAAGAAGATAACAATTAGCACAACCACCATAAAGCAGCAACGAGGACAGCCAAAGAAAGCATAACAAAGGGAAGCGTACCTCAAGTTGCGAGGAGGACGAGTTCCATCAGAATTAGCAAGGCTCCACTTGAGCAGTCCATCCCAATTGGGTCCTTCTTCCGCCATTACCAGATTCGAAGAAGAGGAGGATGAGGAAAATCGGAAAACGCCCTAAAAGGAAAGCTAAAGTTCGTAACTCTACTGAAAACGAAGAAGGTAGGAGAAGCTCGAGGAGTTTTTGTGTACATATACAGAGAACACAGACGGTCTACTCACAAAACGAACCGATTGGTTGGAAAGAACTCGGAGATTCTGGAACCGACGTGATGGATCTAGAAGAGGGGACAACTCTGATCGGCCCGATCTATTTAGTGGGCCACATAGTAGGGTTTTATTTGGGCCACAAAGTTGGTCTGTATTTGGGCCACGGAGTTTGGGATGAATTTGGGCCAGTTTATTGGGCCATGGAGTTTGGGCTGTATTTGTCCCATCAACCTAATAAATTAGAGTTAGCGGATTATTGGGCCACAGAGTAAAGTGAAGTGAATTAGAAGAATTTTGTGAGTGGATGCTCTAGTTTCTTTGTGAGTGTTCTAATCACTAGGTATGAAGCATCGTGCTTTGCACGAAATTAATGTCCGTTAGTGTTTGTTCGTTGGTAAAAATTAAAAATGTGCATGCTATGTATTTTTTTACTTAGTTCAATAGGTTTAGAAATGATATTTTCTCATCTATATAAATAAAGCAGTTTGACAATGACAACACACAAATACAATTGGGGACTAAAGAGAAAAAAAATAAAGTCTGGAGAGTTTGACAATGACAAAACACAATAAAGTAATAGGGGCCCAAGCGAAAAGTATAAAACAAAAGGGGAAATTTCGCAATTGTGTACAAAGACAACCAAATGACCAAAACAGTCAAAGGGAAATCCAGTAATTACCAAATCCAAAGAAGGCAAGCCAAAAATTGCAGGGATAAAATCGTCCAAATTGGGCCAAATGTGGTAAGCCATGGAATTGGCTATTGTCTCTTATATGACCTTTGGTGTGGATAAAGAATTTTGGTGATAACCTAGTGGGCAATGCCTCACATTTTTAGAGGAGACTCGATTTTTGAGTTTTGCCTGTGGTGAGAGATTGTGGGGGGTACCCACTTGTACCTAGGTAGTGTCATGGTGACGGTCTGTCCTCACGGACAATAGCTATGACTCGAACATGACATTCCACTGGCAGGTCGGGAGCCTCTATGGTCACTCCGAAGGGGAGTTCGATAAAAAAAAAATCATAAAGAATTTTGTAGAAAAATTAAATTATACTCCATAATCATTTTAGCAGGATGTGTTTAGCGGAAAAGTGTTTTTTAAGGAACACTCTGCTAATTCAATCAGATGTTTAACTGATGGTTTAGTGGCCACACGTGACAGACCTCAAATGCGGCTGCACGTGATGGGAAATGTTAAGAAATATTGTCCCACATTGCTTAAGAGAGGAATGGATGATCACTTAATATATGCTGGGACCTCTCCACTCATTGTCAATTAGTTTTGAGTTAGATGTTTCCACAACTTTTTTTTTTTTTTTTTGAACTGCGAAACATTAACTGCAAAACATCGATAAAATGAGAATCGAAACCACAAGACATGTATACTCAATTACTCATACGTGAAGTGATATTTGTCACTAGAGAAAACCTCAAAAGCGGCATTGAAATTTACCCATTTTCTTGAGGCGGGCAAAATGAAAGTAATGGAACAAATAATAATAGTAATACCAAAATTGTTTTGGTTAATGTCAAAAATTTCAGTTAATAAGAGCCTTGTACTTTGCACGTGGTATAAATTTTTACTAATACATAAAATTTTTATCATTAATAAAAATAGTTTTGGCATTAACGATTTTTTCGAATAAAAACAGTGACAAAGTTGGTTATTGAATGAAGGAGAAAGTGGGACCTTCCTTATCCAGAAAAGTTTACAAGATTGATATCCGATGTGGCCTTATCTCAGTGGACAATACAGATAGACAGAGGAGGGCAATACCAAAATCTGAAACGATCCTCTCTTCATCCCACAAACCCCTTCCTCAAAAAATGGCTTCAATTGCTACTCCTCTTCAGACTCTCATTTTTACAAGAAGTTCAACTTCCAGGAACCCATCTCTGTCCAAATTCTGTGCTGCGTCGTCGACATTTTCGAGTTCAAATGTCTCGTCTTGCAAATTTAGGGGCAAAAAAATCAAGAAAAGAGTACCTTTGACGATAGTTGCTGCAGTCGGAGATGTATCATCTGAGGGAACCACATATCTGATTGCTGGTGCCATCGCGGTGGCACTCGTCGGAACCGCCTTCCCTATCCTCTTCTCCCGCAAGGACACGTATGTAATTTCCTTATCTCTCTCTCCCCCCTCTATGCTCGGCTCAACTTGATAAAAACTTGTTCGATCTTGGCTCGTTAAGTTTAAAAATTAGCTCAACCTTATATTTTAAGCTCATTTTGTGAACGAATCGAGTTCGAATTAGTCAAATTTTCGAGCTTGGTTGCACACCCAAAAGTACATTTACTATCTTTTTTTTAAAAATAATTAGCGAGCTTGAGTTTGAACAGTTCGGCTCGTTTATATTTAAGCTCGAGTTCATCTGTTGTAGAACGAGCCAAACTTGATCATCGATTCGGCTGTTTTGCAACCGTATTTTTTGAGTAGTTTTGTTGTGTGAATTTGGCAGGTGCCCTGAGTGTGATGGTGCAGGTTTCGTTAGGAAATCTGGAGTAACCCTGAGGGCAAATGCGGCTAGGAAAGACCAGACTCAGATTGTGTGCGCTCGTTGCAGTGGCCTTGGCAAGCTCAACCAAATTGACAAATAAAAATGTCCCCCAATTTAAACCTCTGGCTTGATATACCAAATTTCTATGCTAAGATGTTGGAAAATGCCAAGTACCCAGAATTTTTACCCATAATATAACCCAGAAAGTAAGATCAGCGCTAACCTCACTTTCTGGATAATATTCTGGGCAAAAATTATAGGTATGTAGCATTGCTGATGTAATATGTTTGATATGTTTGTTAATTTCTTGCACTTTTTTTCTATCTATCCCGGGCATTATGAGATAGTAATTGTTAAATAGTGTTTGATCTGAATTAATTGAATTTTTTTTCAGAAATTTTTGTGGTAGTAAGTGAATTTTTTTTTGAAGGATTTGATCAAAATATTTGAGTTGACTATTCGTCTCAATGAGAGTAATTGGGAAAAAAATATGAAAAACATAGCATTAAAAAAAGTTCACAAAGGCAAAGATGCCTTTTACTTTTTTAGATTGATTCAAAAGTATTTAACACGAATTAAATAAAAATTCAAAAATAAGGACACTATAAAAAATTTAGGACATAAAAAACTTACCCAAATATAAACCAGTGCCTTGAATTCCAATATCCTCTCAAGTGACAATCATTTGTTGTGTGAAAGCAGGACACATCACCATCCCATTCGACAATCGTAACCATTAGTTTTTTTCGTATACATTCATGTACATGCGAAAATTTAAGTTTATTGAATATTGGTATCCATATTAAAATTGAAGAGCAGTGAATAGTCAAATTTTGACCATCCATTGTCCTAAAATTTAATAGAATTAGGACAAACATTTAAAGGTATCCAATTAACCAAAACTCTTTAAATGATTTACACCTCGAGATTAACAAAATGAATGGTTCTGATTCTTAAATAAGACCATGATGGATTTCATTATTTGGGCCTCACGTGAGGATCAACCACATGACAGATTATCCTTTTTCATTGTACTGCTAATGCTATTTGATGATCAATCTCTTTTGTGATATCTTAATGTGACCTCATGATGTAAAAATAGGACACGGGGAGGCTGCTGTGCACAATTCGGGTCGTCCGTTGTTTAGATGGATGACTTAGATTTCAAACAAACTAGTTGCTTGAATAGTTAACTATTTGGGTGAATAGTTTGTTTGAAATCCGAACCATTGAAAACATTTGTGGACGGCTGTAATATTGAGCGTCCGTACAGATATAATCCACTATGGTCTTCCTTGATGAATCAAAGTTGTTCATTTTTTAAGTCCAAATGTGTGAATCATTCGGGTAAAAATCAGGTTGATCCAACATCAATAAAGGGCTTGACGTGATTACATGGTTATGAGACATATGGACAGTTAGTGTTAATCGCCTATTTCTATTGCGATAATTACGCTCCATTCATTTTAAGACTCGAAAGTTGGTTTGCATGGACAACATGATTCACAGCAAGAGTTGTGTGCCTCTTATATGCGCTTCATTTCGGGCCTAAAAATTTGATCTTAAACGTTCCTTTACTTCGTCTCGTTGAGTAGATAATGCTTATGAAAAATTAAGGATATTGAACATCAGTATCGAAAGGAACGCAACATGTTTGTCTGAAAATTTATTCTCACAATCATACTAGCAATTACTACTATTTTGTTAAACAAACCTCTTTTGTTCGTGTTAGCTCCAATGTCCAATCGACTTAAATTTCTATGAACATTATGTCTGATCGACATCGTCTCAAGTGTCTACGGACATCACATACTTGTTAGTGTATACCGTACCCCTTAAAAGGTGTACACATTGTGCAATTTTGTATCTGCAACCACAAAAATTCACATCTCACCATACAAATTCGTAATCAAAACTATAAAGATTATAAGTCGAACCTCAAACATCCATAAATCGAAACATAAAAATTTATCAGTAGGGCCACAACAATTCATAACGTTTGCGCCATCTCCTTTCGAGCTACCCCAACTTTTTGAACTGTGAAATTCGTAAGTCAGACCACAAAAATTCATATGTTGAATCACTAAAATTCATCTAGAGAACCACCAAAGAATCACCAAAAAAATTTAGATGTTGAGGCCACAAAAATTCATATCATAAGCCACGAAAATTCATAAAGTGCATACCATACGCCCTAAAGAAAAAGTGTGTATTGAAACATTTCCCATTTACGGCAGCTGTCCAATGTTACTGGGAGTTGCAAATTGTAATGGCATATACCAACAGCCTGTCTACCACACATTCACGTGTGGCCCCAACACCCTGTCTACCACATATGCACGTGAGGCCCAGTATTAAATGTATGGATTATAAAAAATGTGGGATATATAAGGGAATTGGGACACCACGTGACGATACCCCGATGTTACTGAATTATTACTCGATAATACACCCTGTCAATTGTCATCTCCAACAACGTCGTATACCAATAGAAGACAAAGCCTAACGAAATTTCAGTTCTTAGCTTTTTCCTCAGATTCTTTTATTCCACAATCTGAAACTCTTTTATGCCTTTGTTTTCACTGACATACAGACACAGACAAACCTCAAAACAGAGTGATTGTTGCAATGGCAGCATGATTTTGTGCATGTCCGTTACGTAATTAAATAGCCGTACAATACATATTTCTCGAATTCTGTTGGAGAGTAAGATGAAGGGGGATGAAGATCTTGGGCCGGATCGCGGGATCGATTTCGAGACCGATGATGAAGAAAACCAGGCGGAAACGGTTTACGATGACGACGACGACGAAACGGAATCCGATGTCACGGCTCCCCCGTCGCGAAGCGCTTCCATGTACCAAAACATTGACAACCCAACATGGCCTCAAAGTTACAGGTACACATATACATCGTGTATTTTTTTTTTCTCTCCCTTCTCATGAAAGTTGCAATTTAGTTTCCAGGTTTCGTGCCATAGGAGGCCCATGTGCACGAAAAATTCCAATGAATGTACGAAACCTCGAAACCAAATTGCAACTTTCATAAAACAGAATTAAAGGATTCATTCAAGTATACGTCTTCATTCTTGAATCCAAGTTTTCTAGCGAGATGCCTAATCGACGACGATTTTTATTTTCAGATTGCCAATCATTTTTCTTTCCTTACCATGTTTTGAACGTCTTTCGTTAACCTTTGAAGGTTCTGCTTTTTGGTCTTAATCGTTCTTTGTATCAACGTCTTTCGTCAACCTTTTTCATAGACGACATACATGTCAGAAAGATTTAGAATTTCGTTTATGGTCCCTATATTTAATTGGATAGGGACAATAAACGAGTCCAACTATGGATACAAAACTTGATGTACACCACCTGTGTGGAACCCATTTTAGAGTCCCACAATAAAATAGAGAGTCGTTCAGTTTATTTAGAATATTATTGTACGGGTCTCTAGAAAAAATCAGGGCATTTGAGCATTGGTAAAGGCTCAATCAATATAGTCAGCTTTTTTCCCGGCAAATTTAGGAACCAAAAATCGATCGAGTCTTTATAGATATCTATACGAGTTGATTTTTTACAAGAACACTTAAAACACATATTTTAAACAAATTGAACGGGGCGGATCATTTACGTGGGATCTATATTGCTTACACAATGTGGTGTACATTTACATTTGGTGTACACCAAAATGTTGTACACATAATATTACTCAACCGACCATAAACTCCAATTAAGTTTTAGATGAGATGGTACTTGGTACAACTTGTCTGATAGTAACAAAATCCAAGATTTCATGGCTAGAGCATCATGGTACAATGCGGGTACGAGTTCAAATGCCGTAAAGGAAAAAAAAAAATCTTACTAACTACGACCAATTATTAAAGTTGAAAGAGAGATGGGTGTGTTCCATAAATTGACTTATCAGCGGAACTAGCTTACGTTGGCTTTTTGAATTGATATATTGTGTCAGAATGATCTGTCTCATAAAACACAATAAATCGGTTTAAGGAATAAAACAGTTTTGTCAAACAGGCTTTAAAACTCGGTTTGACAATGATGTTTGCGCTGTATATGTTAGCAGGCAGTCCATGGACATGTACACAAGCGCGACGCCGCCCACCGTTGGCTTCTTGACTGCCTCTTTCTTGACTTCAGCCCACAAGAGACCTCAGGCTGTTAACTCTTCTGTGGCTACAGATCAGTACTCTTCCCAGAATGAACCCCTCCTTTCTACAGCAATTAGCTTGGACAAAGATGAAGTCCCTACCTCATACTTACCAGGTGAAAAGTTTTCTGCTACTAATTCCATGCAACTGTCAAGGCTCTCTGTTTCTCAATCGATTCCACCACTGCAGCAGTGTTCATATGCACAATCCCTTCTCAATGGTGAGTTGGTCTCATTTCGTATGTACTCTCACTTCTTGTTGGTCACATTTCCAATGTACTCTCACCTAGGGGTGCAAATGAGCCAAGCTTTGTTGTGTTCAAGCTTGGCTGGTTTAAAAATGAGCCGAGCCAATTCATTTACTTATCAAACCACTCTAGACGAGGTCAATCTATGCAAATGAGTGAAACTTTTTCGAGCCAAGCCAAAGTTTTAGAGTGCTAAGCTCGGCTCGTTTACTAAACGAGCTTAAAACTCGAGCTCGGCTCAGTTCGCTCTGCTCGATTATGGAACAAGTCGAGCTGAGCCGAGCCTCGAACTGCTCTCGAGCTCAGTTCATTTGCAACAGTACCCTCACCCCTATTTTATTAACTAGCTATTGTTGTTAAATAATAGGAACGGCCGATACACCTGAAATTTTCCCCTCTTACTGATGTACCAGGTGTAACGGTATCGAAAGGCCAAAAAACCGTTATGCATTGGCCGTTACATTTTTAAACCCCTAGGGCTGCGCCCAGATGTTTTGGTTGTTTGCATTCAATGAATGTGGTTAAGTTCCCGAAGAAAAAAAAAAAAGGAAAAGAAAAACACACATCTTCCACCCACATTCGCATTCGCATTCACATTAACTAGCTATGTTTTTTCAATAACGGAATGTCCGGACCAATTTGATTAACTTAGCTATGTTAATGTTATGGAGCTGCTTCAAATATATTTTCTAAATTGTTTTTCTCTTCCATGAAAAATGCAGCAATCAATGTACTATGTGGAATAGGACTCCTTTCAACTCCGTATGCACTCAAACAGGGAGGGTGGTGGAGCCTCGCCATTCTCTTTGTGTTCGCTTTCATTACTTGTTATACTGGAATTCTGTTGAAACGTTGTTTAGAAAGCTCTCCTGGCCTCCAAACTTACCCAGATATCGGACAAGCCGCTTTCGGAATCCCCGGTCGTATATTCTTATCCGTAAGCCTCCTTCGAATATTTTGTGTATTTGTGAATGATTTGTGATTTTGATTCTGTTACGAAGAAGATGGTTAGTTTATTGGGAAATGCTGACACTTGGGCTTTGGTTGTTGCAGATATTCTTGTACATAGAGTTGTATGTAAGTTCATCTTATGCTACCCTCCTGTTTGATTAAATGTCTTGGAGATAATTCTCATGTCAAATGTCATTAAACTTATAAACTTGAAGGTTTTGTTTTAGCTATTCCAGTTGGTAGTTAAGGAATATGTTAGACTACACAATTAAGTACCAAAACGCTAAAAAATCAATACGATAATAAATTTGAAGAGTCTGTTGAGTACACTATAAAATCGTATTTTCCAATATGCAAAGTGAGCAGCAAAGTACTTTTGATGATAGATTTTGAGATATCTAAGCTTTTAGACTTTTAGTACTGCTTGTAGTAGCTGCACCTAAAAGGTAAAATCTGAATTCTTGAAAATATGAAGCAAAAATTATTGACGTAGAGTTTCTAAAAAAATTCGCCGTTTTCTGTTTTTTAAGTCTTCTTTGGTCCATATGCCTAATGCAGAAACTCAACACCACAATTTTTGCGGCAAAAAATAAAAGAAGACAGATGTGACAAGCAAACACCCCGTTAATATTGTTTTGCTTTGTTCCCCAGGCTGCAGTGCTCTAAAAGTCGGTCAAGTCAAACGGCTTGTCGACCCAAAGTCGCTAGTCGGAGGTCCCTGACTTGATCTGAACCTGATTAGTCGGGAAAAAATCGGCGATTAATTAGTCGGCCGACTCGGCCAAGTAGGGGATTAGTTGGCCAAAAGTCGCTAGTCGGCAGCCAACCGACCTGGGACCGACTAGCATCTTTTAGAACCTTGCCAGTTTTTATCATGTAATGGAAAGTAAGGAGCTCTTTTTTTTTTCTTTTTTTTGCAGTCATCTTGTGTGGAGTTTTTGATTATGATGGGCGATAACCTTTCCGCTCTATTCCCAAATGCCAGTACCAATTTCGCTGGAATTCACCTCAACTCTTATCAACTCTGCATGATCATATCTACTCTTGTCATCCTTCCAACTGTTTGGCTTCGAAACCTTAGCTTGCTATCGGTTATTTCAGGTTCATAATCAAAATTAGGCTTGTTTTTCCTATAATCTTTTCACTAATTAAGGTACAGCTACTCAGTATTTGCAGCATTTTGGTTCAGTTGGAGGAGTGTTTACAGCTATTGCTGTGTCACTTTGCCTGTTATGGGTTGGAGTGGTTGACCAGGTTGGGTTTCACCCAAATGGAACCGCTTTAGACCTTGCAAAGCTTCCTATCTCAGTTGGGCTATTTGGTTTCTGCTACGGGAGCCATTCCGTTTTTCCAAACATCTATTCTTCAATGAAGGAACCGTCAAAGTTTCCCTCTGTTCTAATAGTCAGGTAATCAGCTGTTCGTCTTAGTCCATTTCATTGATCCGATTCCTGAACTTGCACAAGACAATGGTCGAAATTATTTGACAAGCTTTAATCATAACAATCCGATATCTTTAATTTGCTGCAGCTTCGCTACGTCTTGTTTACTGTATGCTGCGGTTGCAATATGTGGCTTTTTGATGTTTGGTCATGCAACTAAATCTCAGTTTACCTTAAACATGCCCACAAGATTTGTTGCTTCCAAAGTCGCAGCATGGACCACGGTAAGACTACAATCTCACCTCGTTGATTTTCGGGTTGTACTCTTTACTGCCCAGTAATTTTCTTAATTGGTGAAAGTGGAATTAAAAGTAAACAATGTATTTCTACTTAAGGTTGTTGCACCTGTCACCAAGTACGCCTTGACAATCACCCCCGTAGCATTCAGTCTAGAGGAACTCTTGCCTTCGGCTCCGGATAGTTCTTATGGCATATCAATACTCGTCAGAACGATTTTAGTGTTCTCAACTTTAGTCATGGCATTGGCGGTTCCATACTTCGGTAAGAACTTCCACCCACACCATATTCAAAATTTCTTCTTTTTTTGCTTTTTGTGATTCAGTTTAACTATCTATTAAGCCATTTGAGGCTAGGAGGGCTATGTCCTAACTCTATTTACGTAAAATATCACTGCAGGTTCAGTGATGGCCTTTATTGGATCGCTGCTTGTTATGCTTATCGTAAGTGTCTCATCATATCTACACCTCATTTCATGTTTTAAGTCATTGATGCAGAATGTAAAAGGGATAAACAAGAGTTTTGTTTCTGAATTACAGGCTCTGATTTTCCCATGCGCGTGTTATCTCAGCATTTGTCGCCATAGGTTAACGAAGTTGCAGGTGATCAAACGCTTACCTTTCCAGGCATTTTTTACGATGTCATTTTTCCTTACTACTAAATTACTTTCCCCTTGTTTGCGCGAGGTTTTGATACAAGTGACCACTGAGATAATTTTCTACACGCTTTCTTTGCAGATTTGGGTTTGCGTTTTCGTAATGAATGTGGGGCTGATATGTGCTATTGCTGGCACATATTCATCAATTACAATCATTGGTGATGAGAAAGCATGATGAGAGAGAGAGAGAGAGAGAGAGAGCAGCCTTGCTCTGCTTCGCATAGTATAAATTTGTTGTACCATCAAACTATAATCCATACAAAAGACTATTGAGCTATTTTTGTTTGTGAATGTGCCTTTTGTGGAAGAGGCTTTATGTATTTTATCATATGCTTACAAGAAAATGAGTCCAAGCTTTGTTCTCTTTTCTTCATCAGTTGGAACAAAGGTGTTAGTATTTTGCGCTCTCTGACCAGGGGCGGCTGCAAGATATGGCTGCAAGATATTAAATCAGCGGAGTATATATATATATATATATATAAATATATATATACATATAAATAATTGTGTACAAAACACTAAGTAAAATAAAAGTAATTATTTTGGTTGAAAACTTGGCGGGCCTAGTTTATTTTATTATGTCGAGTTATATGATGTACTTACTTAAAAATTCGAGTGAACTTTCATTTATTGTGGCTTTGTATGACTAATTCAGTACAAACAGTAAGAAAGAAATATCAAATGATATGAAAACATATATAAAATTTTAACGCATTTTTCAAACTTACAGAGTTTGTTAGTGCAGACAATATCAAAGAAACATTAAATTACAGGCAAAAATATACAATATTTTAGTATATTTTTCTTGCTCAGGGTTCGCTTGAACCCTTGAAAACCCAGTAGAGCCTCCCTTGCTCCGGACACTCACTCAAAATGGATCATATTTTGGGGTCCAAGGTCTACACCTTCAGGGTTACATTGACTCTGCAGCTGAATCGTGGATTAGTCGAAATACGTATAAACTAGTCGAGGACGTACATCAAGACTTACTAACAATGAACTTGTTAAACTATTCTTTCCTTCCCCGTGCCTATGTTTGTTGTATCATTCAGTTAAAAAAGCTATTGCACGCGGTAACTATTTGCTGAAAAGTTCATACAAACAAATAAAGACTCTTGCTGAAGCAATGAAAACGAAAGTTGATCTTCAATGCACAACTGATGAGAGCAGAGCATTGCTTGTTGTTGAAAAAGATAAGATTGATGAAACCCTTTTTCCGATTGATGAGAGCCTTTTTCCTTATGAAAAATTAGGTAGAGTCAACTTTTATGGACTTTCCATCATCTTTAATTTCCATAAAAGTAATATTGCTTGTCGATAAAAAATTAGACTAACATATGCACGACAATGGGTTCAAGGCAAATTTTCGAAGCTTTACTGTACGGCCGTACGGGACTGGCTACAATACACACCTATTAAAAGTGAGTACCATATGCACCTATTGTATGGTCTTATATTGTGTCACGTCATGATAAATCGTAACATTTTCTAGTCAAACTAAGACATGCTTTTCCATCATCAATTCAACAATCTTAGGTCAAATGGGTCATTATACAAAATAATTTTCTTGCTCGTTAAATAACAATAACAAATAAAGACTAATAGTATATGTTAGTTAGGAAACATCGTGTTCTTTGTTGCAATTATTAATTCACTTTTTCAAATTTAGAGATTTTTTTAACCAATTGATTCAAGTTTAAATTACAAAGCAAAAATATCAAGTTTCGATCTTTAATTTTTACAATCTTGTAAAGTCGTCTTTTAAACAATTTTTACAGAGTGAGCCTTATCTTTCAAGTTTGCTCCGGGCTCTCAAGGCCGGCCCTAGGAGGGAGAGGGAGCACAAGTTGGCTGGGGTATTCAGTTGAATACCTTGAAATCCTTAAGTACAGTATTAACTATATACATATATTGCTCGGTTCCATTAATTAAGGGCTTTTTGGGTTTTTCACATTTTACGAGATATATGTCATTTTCCTCATATAAATCAACCTGAAAAGTTAAAAAGCCAATAAGCCAAAGTTAGTGGAACAAGATAGACATAATCAAGTAATAGAACGCAATTCATTGAGTTACAAGAACAAAGTTAGAAAGACTACTTGACGCATGCACATTCAGCGAGCCAGCTTGTTGATTAAAGTATTCTCTTTGGTATTCCCTTCTCCTTCTCTCGTTGTACCCTTATCGAGTTTCAATAAAAAAAAAATATCTTTGCAGATCAAACAAAAAAGAAATCAGTGAAAACAAAGTTCTCGATAGTAATATATGCAGAGAGTAGGTTATATTAGATAATTGGTCAAAGTTTTACCGATCGACTACACTACAAAAATTCCTAGAGCCGCCACTGAGAGAGAAAGACGTGTACAAGGAACTCAACTTCGTTAATAAAATATAACAAGAAGTCTTGTGTGAGCCTCACGAATGTCTGGACACAAGGCATATATCGTATATTTGAATCAATAGAACGTATATTTTGTGTCCTTTTAATTGGTAGGTAATATAATCTAGAAGACATAGAGGTTTTGTAGACTTACAGCAAAGATACTGTATGAAGCAAGCACATCACTGCTCTCATCTTTGCTTGAGAAACAAGAACTTCAATTTTTGTCCAAATTATTTGTCACCATCCCTGCTTCTCTTAAACCCTAAATAACTTAAGGTCCATGAAAACACCTCAACCACCCACCTCAGGTCCTCCCAATTCTTACACGTCCTTCATGAAAATGATAAGACATGATAAGTACACATGACCTTAAAACTACTTAGGATAGATACTCCTTTCATGATCACATAGAATAATGGTTTAAGATTCAACACGTTTCGTGTGGGTAGCTAGAAAATGTTTGTGCATGCTTCAATCGCGGTGAAAATATATTACCAACTATTTTGTTGGTGCAAATTCGTCGAAGCCGATGGAAGAGGATAAACATTGCCGTTGTACTATATTAAGACGATATTCACCGATATAAGTTCCTGAGAAACTGGTCATGCATCGGGTTAACTGCGAAGCTGTCTCTAAGATATAATGAAGCCTAGTCTCAAGTGTCTGACTGCATCACACACAAACAAAAAGAGACCGGAATACTTTCGGGTTTTGCGAGCTCACCAAAAATATATTATGAGGATTCTGGGGAGAGAATAATCAGTCGTTTCTGATTATATCGGATTCTATATCCAAATGGGTGGAATCCCTAGCCTTTGTGTAGGCATAGGCTTGTCGTCGTTCACCAACGGTCACATCTTTACATTCATACCATTGTGACTGTTTATGAATAGTCGTACCCATTCATTTATGCCTAACGGATCACACCATTTAAATTCAATGGGTATGTCTACTCATTTAACTAGAATAGAATAGACACCATTTAGTTCAAACCACTTAAATCCAATGGTCACGTTTATTCATTTAACCTAAATAGAAACACCATTTAGTTTAAACCCGTTCACCAATGATTATATTTAATTAACGTCCATAAAATATTTCAGAAATGTTCCAACACTGTGTAATTTAAAAGGTCATTGCAAGTTAATTGCAGAGGTATATCCCAAGAAACCTACTACTTTTAACCTTGGTGAACTCCATCTAAATAAACAGTGACTGAAGAATAATTTCACAGTGTTAAAGATAAAAGAAGCTGCCTTTCAAAAAAAGATAAAAGAAGGTAATCATGTTTGGGGTCTTTAAACCCATCCCTTCCCCAAGTCCCCTAGGATAGAGTGGATTAATAGGATTAACGAATGACAAAAAAAAAAAAAAAAACTTTTTTCCTTATTTGTTAATTTCCTTCCGAAGAAATTTTATTAAACTTTGCGAGTAGTAACAAAGATTATAAAGGGAAATAGAAAACGGCATCACAGCAAACAAAAGCATCCCAACGAGATTAGCCCCTAGCATGCTCGACACTCATATACATGCCACAATAGCTGCTCATAACTATTGATTGTTAACCAGCAACTCATCTAAAAGCTTAAGTTGTTAGATAGAGCGAGGGGTAACTTTATTATTTATATTCTCAACAATAACATGGCTTGTGTAACGTTAATATCGAAGACAATTATTCAAATATGACATAAACTAAACTTTATTGGAGACAAATGCAACATTAGAAATTTAACTTCACAGTATTTGTTAGCAGATGAACAAGTGAGATAAAGATGGTCAAAATCAAGTATGAGAGTCAAGCTCACAATGCATCAACATGAAGGAAAGTGTTGACAAGGATATAAGAAAAAGGATCATGCCCAAATGAAACTATAGATTGTCTTTGACCTCACTCTAAAGTTGTTCTCTAACAACTGTGTGCTGGTCCAATCAAAGTGTTATTCAAGCTGTTACTATATTTTTGGCCTAGTTAGCTTCTCTTTGAAACAGACAATATGCATATCACCTAATCAACCAAACACTCCTTTCCTCTCTTCGCTCCCCTACCTATATATACAAACCCTATCATAAGCTTTGATGAAACAGGACAGGACCACTTCTATTTTTACGCAAGAGATCAGAGGGGGGAAAATGGCCAATTCTATTTTTTCATCTCAACTACTCATGTTATTGTCTCTCTTTTGGTTCGCCATCACCGAGGGTGCAGGTGTAACGCGGCACTACACATTTGATGTATGCGTCATTTGGCCCTGATACCTAATTTACTTAAGTATTTTTGTTTTATTTGTTTCTAACAATGGAAAATTGTTGTTTTGTAGATCAAGTTGCAAAATGTGACGCGGTTGTGCCACACAAAGAGCATGGTTACTGTGAACGGGCGATTTCCAGGACCTCGTGTTGAAGCCAGGGAGGGCGATCGTCTTATCATAAAAGTGGTTAACCATGTGACAAACAATATATCAATTCACTGGTATGAAACATACAATGAGAGTTTTCTAATCGAAAATTCATTCAGAATGACATCTAAATGGTCTTACATTTTCATTTGGGACAGGCATGGCATTAGGCAGCTCCAGTCTGGGTGGGCTGATGGGCCAGCATACATCACTCAATGTCCGATACAAACAGGGCAGAGCTATGTGTACAACTACACTATTGTTGGACAAAGAGGAACTCTCTGGTGGCATGCTCATATTTCGTGGCTAAGATCGACCGTTCATGGTCCTCTAATCATTCTTCCGAAGCATAATGTCTCTTACCCTTTTGTCAAACCATACAAGGAAGTTCCCATTATTTTCGGTAATTGATCAACTTTCTATACCTAATTTAATAAACTGTAACGCTACAAACTCAGTAAAATATCGGACATAGATTGTGTACACTTAAATGAGATTTTTTCATAGCCAAATTCCAATGTTATTTTAGTTTGCTCACACAAACCACAATACTTGTTTTAGGTGAGTGGTTCAATGCAGATACTGAGGCAATAGTAAGCCAAGCCCTACAGACTGGTGGTGGCCCAAATGTCTCTGATGCATATACCCTCAATGGTCTTCCAGGCCTATTGTACAATTGCTCTGCCAAAGGTACGAAAAGCTACATTCCTTTACTATCATTTGGATCTGGTTAGATACAAGGGGCTGAATTGAAATACTTGACCTTGTCTATCTCAGATACATTCAAGCTGAAAGTTAAGCCTGGAAAAACTTATCTTCTTCGCCTTATCAACGCGGCACTCAATGACGAGCTCTTCTTCAGTATAGCAAACCACACTCTCACTATTGTAGAAGCTGATGCCATTTATGTCAAACCGTTTGAGACCGACATTCTCCTCATTGCCCCCGGGCAGACCACAAACGTTCTTCTCAAGACCAAACCATTTTTTCCAAGTGCCACTTTTCTCATGATGGCTAGGCCATACGTCACTGGTCTAGGCACGTTCGACAACACCACTGTAGCTGGCATTCTGGAATACGAATCACCCTCTCTCAACTCTGTAGAGCCGATGAAAAAACTACCACTCTTCAAGCCAACATTACCATTTCTAAATGACACTTCCTTTGCCACCAACTTCTCAACCAAACTCAAAAGCTTAGCCAATGCTCAATACCCTGCCAATGTGCCCCAAAAAGTGGACAAACATTTCTTGTTCACAGTAGGCCTAGGAACAAACCCATGTGACCAAAACCAAACATGCCAAGGGCCCAATGGAACAAAATTTGCAGCATCTGTTAACAACATATCCTTTATACAACCAACCACAGCCCTGCTCCAGTCCCATTTCTTTGGCCAATCAAACGGTGTCTATAGCCCGTATTTTCCAATCAACCCGACCCATTGGTTTAATTACACGGGTAACCCGCCAAACAATACTATGGTAGGAAATGGAACCGAAGTTATGGTGCTGAATTTTAACACTAGTGTGGAGGTAATATTGCAGGACACGAGCATTCTTGGAGCTGAGAGCCACCCTCTTCATCTCCATGGGTTCAATTTCTTTGTTGTGGGCCAAGGGTTCGGGAACTTTGACCCGAATAATGACCCGAAAAAATTCAATCTCATCGACCCAATAGAGAGGAACACAGTGGGTGTGCCTTCTGGTGGGTGGGTTGCTCTCCGATTTCTAGCTGACAACCCGGGTAAGTTGATTTGTGTATATCCTAGTAATGTGAATTATGCATGTCAATCTTGAAAAAATTTACAAAAAATATGGCAGCGACAGTTTCGAAATCATGAAATATAAAAGTGATGATTGTTTTGATTTGAATTGAAAGGAAACATGTCACAATAACTATATAGACTATGTACGTAGCATTAATCGGGGCTTTTTTTTTTTTTTGTTAGATTCTAAATATTTACGAATATAGATTATTTTTGTCTAAACATTGACGCGATTGTAAATAAAAGACGAGCAATTGAGTACAAAAAGAGTTTCAATTTGTAGTAAAATAAGAATAAACTTTATGTATAAAGTTGGTACTAATGGTGTCAAATGTTGTGTGAACAGGGGTATGGTTTATGCATTGCCACTTGGAAGTCCACACCACCTGGGGATTGAAAATGGCTTGGCTCGTCTTAGATGGAAAACTTCCAAACCAAAAGCTGTTTCCTCCGCCGTCAGATCTCCCCAAATGTTGATATCTTCACCAATGTATTAAAACCCCAAAACCGGAGCGAACCGGAAAGAGACCGGACAGATGGATCACCCAGTCTTTTACCCCTTTATTTCTAGAGATATTTGACTTGAGATTCTCCTCTTGCTTGTTATTTTCACCCATTTTTAAGTTTTCCTCTTTTCTTATTGTTTAACTTAAATTTGTCATGATTATATGCGGGGAAAAAAGGAATGAAGAAGAGTGTATTTTTGTAATTTGACTAATTTCTCAATAATACTTCTGGTTTTATCAAAGTCTTCATTGATGTCTGCTCTGTTTTCCTAATAAAAAATTGCTCTAAGGTACATTACAACTTTTTGTAACATGTCTAGTTCACTTCATATTTCCATAACACCAGAAAATTTCATCGGCGCCCGAAAAGTTACCGGAAAATTAGACTTCGCTGGAAAAGTCGTCGGCACAAATAACCATATCTGAATCACAAGAGGTGATTATCTGGATTCACAAGAGGTGGTTATGTGGATTATGGACTCACAAGATGCGTTTAAAGCTTACTTGGGATCAAATGTGTTTATCTAGACTATATGGTTATCTGGATTATATCTTTTTTCAAAAAGCCTACTTGGGATCAAATCCTCATCCACCCACATGTAAAACAATTCACAAAACATATTTGAGACAATAGCTTTTCAAAATGGGTATTTACACCCCCATTTTAGGATTGGTCACCCAACACTAGTCGAAGTGCGTGTAGATTGATCCGGACACTAAGTTATCAAAAAAAATGATAATCTAGGCATAAACCACGTGATGCTAACCTATAAGAACCAAAAACTACTTATGTACACAGGACTACTTTTTTTTTTATGCCAATACTCATTTTGTTACCACTTAATATTCAGTAAAAATTTATGAATAAAGGCTATCAGCCAGGGAAGCTAAAAATAGCTATATTATCAATGGCTTACTTCTCGGTTACCCATGTAATGTAAGAATAGCTAGCTATTATCAAAGTCCAAGTGACTTCTCGGAACATGTGTGAAGGTTAAGTTCCACATTGGAAAAATAGAAAAAGAGTTGGACCTTAATATACAATTAGATGACTCACCACTTACAAGGCTTAGGGCATTCACAGTGGGCTCCCTAAAAGTAGCTCCTAAGTTGACTCTTAAGGTGTCCACATAAGCAAAATTGGGGTCTATTTTTCACTCCTAGAGCTTGCTAAATTTAAAGAGCATATGTGCACTCAATGAGCTAGCTAAATTTAGAGAGCATATTAAACAAAATCATTAATCTTTTGAAAATTCCATATTAAAAAAAGTTTGAAATGGCTTGGGTCCCACTTGGAGCTAGCTACATGGCTACTTAAATTTAACTAATGGGTTAGGAGCCATGCTTAGGAGCCATCCTTGAGAGCTTGTATTGGGAGTCCATTGAAGACCACAATTGATCAAATGGCTTACTAAATTTTAGGAGTCTTACCTAGGAGCCATCTTGAAAGTCAATTGTGGATGCCCTTAGTCTTTTAAGTGGATATGAGTCATTTAATGTATATTGGGCCCAACGAATGTGGTGGACTCCTTGGATACTCCCCAGAAGTTTGGGTCTTGTGCACGCCGGCGCAGCGGAAGCGATGGCGGGATCGATGCATTGTTCAAACTACCAACATGACTGAATTTCTTTCAGACATTTTGCCCAACACTTTCTTTGCAAAACCAAAGTCGCCACTTCCCTTGGCAAACATTTGTATGAATGCATATCCAACACACACATCAGACTAAAAAAAACTCTGTCTTCGTCATAGACTAAAAAATTACATCCCAAACCAAGCATTCATAGCATTCAAACATGCCCAAATCAGAAGAAGTTTTAACAACAATTCTAAAGCTAGAACCATGATAATTACTCATTTGGAATAGAATGTCAAACACCTAGAATGCATAAAGATCATGGATAAATCCTTGGATGTAGGTATGTCTAGTCAAATCTGCAACCGTGAAATAGGCATCTGTATGGAACTGACGGCCAAACAAAGAAATCTTAAAACAGTGCTCGAATTATCATTCGTGCCTAGCTAAGTAGCCAGTGATACTGATGCAGTAAAGCGTATGAATTAATGATAGACGTAAAATTAGGACAATCACAAATAATGTCTGAACTAGAGGTACTCCATCCTTGAGCAAACTATAAACGAAAACTTTCAATTCTCATTAATCAATAAACATCTGTCTTTGCCCTAAGGTTTTACAATGATACTACAGTGCCAAAAAACCTTAGACCAATTAGGAAACAAATTATACAAAATTAGACTCGCTAATCAAGCTTAAATCAAAGAAATTATCAAAAAATGAATGGCGGAATCGAAAACTAAAAAGAAATATAAGGTTGCCCAAAGAGATGACAACTAAATCGGAATTTCTTACTAAAAGTTATAAGCAAATTTAATATTTCTTAAAACGGCAAATCCTCCTTTTAAAGGCCTAGATGACATCGAATGGCCGAAAAACATCGTTGGTCATGGCCAAAAGTCAATAAGTCTTGATCACAAACCGGTTTCCAATCGATCGACCCTATAATTTCTGGGCTTTTCGCCAACATTGGGTTGCGCGTCTTCTTAGAGCCTTTTGGGCCGAGAACAGTTCAAATTAAATGATCCAGAAACGTGAACGCAACCCACTCTGCATCAGATATATGCAAAGCCGAATACGGGAGGCCTTTAATTTTTCTTTTGTTTTGCTGAAACAAACACCTCACTTCCCTTAACAGCACACCTGAGGGTCAAAGTCACTTCCAGTTGTCTTTCCATATTAAATCAGATTAATCATACCATATTGAGCAGAAGGAATGGTTTGACAGGAACAGACATACACTGGTCAAAAAAAATTCTCTATGAAGTAGATTTTCTTTGCCAACACTCTAAAGTTATTCTCCAACAACAGTTGGCCCGAGCAAGATATATTTTTTAAGTTATGTGTTGTATAGTCTTCTTCAAATCTATCCATGCCCTTTACCTAATCAACCAAACACCCCTTTATATATGGAACCACCCCATAAGCAATTCATGAAACACTACTAAACTATATACAAGGTTGAGAGTTCACCCCAAAAGAGAGAAATCATGGGTTCCAAAACTCTTCTCCAATGTTTTAGAATTCTCTTCTCATTGCCTACATTTTGCCTCTTTCTTGTTCTTGTTGTGACCAAAGTTGAAGGCCTAACAAGGCACTACAAATTTGATGTAGGTGGTCTCTAAATTGTTGAAATGATCATGATAATGTAAATAGGTGTTGCATTTCACATTTTTGTTTCTTGTTTTGTTGAAATTGATGTTTTGATTTGTTTTGCAGATCAAGTTGCAAAACGTGACTCGATTATGTCACACGAAGAGTATGGTGACGGTAAATGGGCAGTTTCCGGGACCTCGCATAGTGGCTAGAGAGGGAGACAGACTTCTTATCAAAGTGGTTAACCATGTTCAGAACAATATTTCCATTCACTGGTAGGGCTCTGCATGGCCCATGCATGTTGTTCAAGTTGGTGACCTTTTTTAAAAAACTAAATAACAATAACTTACCAAAAAACCTATTGGTCAAACCGACTAATATGTCGCGCTAATTGATCAGTCGTCACTCGACTCACTCCCCTCCGTGTCGAACACACGTTAACTTTTTTTGGCTAATTATCTACATATGCATCATTTGCTTAATTACAAAGAGCCATTGTCTAATATATTACAAACTCATAGATAAATCACAATGCAGAACTGATGATACCAACTGCACTATATTTGTTATTGTGGAACATGGGTTCCATCATAAATGCATGGAACAGTGCAAAAAAAAATTTTGTGCACTTCTTCATAACAAATTTGATCATGAATAAGTTTGCAATGCATATCTTTTCACCTAAAGTGCAATTAAGCATGTGTTTTGGAAACAGGCATGGCATTCGACAACTTCAATCTGGTTGGGCAGATGGACCAGCATATGTAACTCAATGCCCGATATTAACTGGTCTGAGCTACGTTTACAACTTCACCATTCTCGGCCAAAGAGGAACTCTCTTTTGGCATGCCCATATCTCGTGGCTAAGATCGACTCTCTACGGTCCTATAATCATACTTCCGAAACCTAATGTCCCTTATCCATTTGCCAAACCCTACAAAGAAATTCCCATCATATTTGGTAATTAATGACTCTGCTCACAAGTTAATTCCAATTGGACTTCACTCCATTAACATCCCTCCATGATTTTCAAAACTTGATTGATTTGCAGGAGAGTGGTTTAATGCGGATCCTGAAGCAATAATTAGTCAGGCTCTTCAAACAGGTGGTGGCCCAAACGTCTCGGATGCTTATACCATCAATGGGCTTCCTGGCCCATTATATAACTGCTCCACAAATGGTACTTTGTTTTTTGTAACATAATTTTTGTATAGAGCTGGCATAGAAATTGATATGTGCCCTAGGAAGTTTAGATCTTTGTCGAAGTCCCTAAAATTACCCAAAGCCCCATAAGTGCCATAATGTTTGGGCTAAATAAGTGACATAATGTTTGGGCTAAATACTAAAAATAAATAAAATAAATTATTTTTTAACTCTAAAGACAGAAAAATAAGATTCGCCAAACCAAAATCGGCCATTAGGGATGGCAGCGGGACGGATCGGGGACGGATTTGACCATTCCTGCCTCCAATCCCCAAACCCCATATCTGCCTCAGTCCCCGCCCCAATCCCCTAACGGAAAATCATCTCCACCTTCCATCCCCACTCCTAACAGGGATCAAGGATCTCCACCCAGATCCGAAAGTTATCAAACCAATAAAAAATTTAAAAAAAATAAACTAGAAAAATACCTCTTGGAATTTACCAACATATTTGATATCTAAACCACCAAATAATGGAAAAAATGGCAACAATTTGCAATTTTTCACCACAAATCCCAACCAACAAAATAAAATTACACAATAGTCAAGGATTCCAACCTTGAAGTCTGGAATTACCAACTAAATTATGTTTGAGAATGTGAAGAATGAAGTATATTACTATGTATAAACTACTATATATAGTGGGAAACTAGCAATTAATAATAATTTAAAGGGTCAAATGTGAATTACATATTAGATGTGTAATAAAAACCGATCAGGGAACGGGGCGGGGAACGGATCGGGGGTATGTAAAACCGTCTCTAACCCAATCCCTGATTTTATGTATTCCCTCCAAATCCAATCCGATCTCCGAAACTCCAATCCGAACGGAGCGGCGACGGATCGGATCGACCTGAATTGCCATCCTTATCAGCCATAAAGTTGCAGCGTAGGCCTCATTAAAGATTGGGCTGCTACTAAGTGATCTTATGTATATTCTTGTAAATTTAAAATGTCATTGTGACGTCATTCGAACTTGTTATCATAGTTTCTTTATTGTTGCTATAGTGAAATAGTGACTTAATATTGTGGTACTAGCTAATGTGGTATTATACACCTAGCAAATCATCCAATGGGCCAATATAGGACGCCATATCACTTGGCATAGAAACGCAGTCACTATGCCAGAACAATATGATCATGTGCATCCATTTTTAATTTTTTTGCTAGACACAAGAAAATTTTAGTTTGGTCATTTTTTCATGATTTGTTGTAGATACATTCAAGCTAAAGGTGAAGCCAGGAAAGACTTACCTTCTCCGGTTTATCAATGCTGCACTCAATGACGAGCTCTTCTTCAGCATTGCCAACCACTCTCTCACCGTAGTCGATGTAGACGCCATTTACGTCAAACCATTCGAAACCGACACCCTTCTCATCACCCCCGGACAAACCACAAACGTTCTTCTCAAAACCAAACCCCACTCCCCCAACGCCACTTTCCTCATGGCCGCTCGGCCGTACGCCACCGGCCTCGGCACCTTTGACAACTCCACCACTGCCGGAATCCTCCACTATGAATCCACAACAACGTCCATCAAACAACTTCCACTTTTTAAACCATCACTACCTCCTCTAAATGACACTTCTTTTGCAACCAATTTTACAAAGAAGCTATTTAGTCTAGCAAGTGCCCAATATCCTGCCAATGTGCCACAAAAAATAGACAAGCGATTCTTTTTCACAGTGGGCCTTGGAACAAACCCATGTGACCAACAAAACCAGACCTGCCAAGGGCCCAATGGAACCAAGTTTTCAGCTTCTATAAACAATGTGTCATTTATAACCCCAAATACTGCCCTGCTCCAATCCCACTTCTTTGGGCAATCAAATGGGGTCTATAACCCGGATTTTCCATACAATCCGACCCGTTGGTTCAACTATACGGGCAACCCGCCGAATAACACTATGGTAGGAAATGGGACTAAACTTATGGTGCTGAATTTTAATACTAGAGTGGAGTTAGTATTGCAGGATACAAGCATTCTTGGGGCAGAGAGCCACCCTCTCCACCTTCATGGATTCAATTTCTTTGTTGTGGGTCAAGGGTTTGGGAACTTCGGCCCGAATAAGGACCCGAAAAGTTTCAATCTTGTTGACCCGGTTGAGAGGAATACGGTGGGTGTGCCCGCTGGTGGGTGGGTTGCGATCCGGTTTTTGGCCGACAATCCAGGTATATAGTAGGGAACTATAAGAGCACAACATTTGTGTAGGAAATTGGTTTCATTGATGCATTCCAACATGTGAAGATATTTAATAAAAGCAAAAAAAACATTTCAAATAAATGAGGTCATTATCTTAAAATCGATGCACTTGGGTCGTCATTATTTTGTAAACCTCGTGTGTAGTGGACAGTTCCAAACAAATTTGTATTCGAGAAAATTTCAAATCTAAAGATGTCATTGACGGTGCCAAATATTGCGTGAACAGGAGTATGGTTGATGCATTGTCATTTGGAAGTGCATACCAGCTGGGGATTGAAAATGGCTTGGCTTGTCTTAGATGGAAAGCTCCCTAATCAAAAGCTTCCCCCTCCACCATCTGATCTTCCCAAATGCTGATCATGATCACAGTTCACAGGATTTGATCAACTCACTTCTGGGTTCACCTTTGGGCAAACATTAATTTCTCTCAGATTTTGTTTCTTTGGTTCTATTTTTATTTCGAATTTCAATTTATGTTATTTCCCTTTTAGGGTTTTGGCTTTAACCCACCAATTTTCTTTTCTTGTCTTTTTTTATTGTTTTTATTATGTCCCTTTTTGGGCTTTGGCTTTAACCCACCAGTTTAACTTCCGGATGTTCAACCCCTTGGGAAGAGTGGTTCAGTTTGAATTTTTATTTTTATTTTTGTTGTACATTTTTTGGAATTCAACATGTTTGTCCACAATAATGTTATTTTAATGCTACTGATTGTTTCTCAATTTTGACTCTCTCCTATATTGTATGTATCTAAGCAAGACAGACGTTTGTGATTGCATTTTGAAACAAATTTAAAATTGGGAAAAATCAATTTCCTTTGAAATCTTTTTTCTCTCCCCTGTTACCAATATTTTGAAGTAGACATGTTTGACCAAGATAAATTTCCCACAATCTTAATCAAGAAAGGGAAGAGAGAGGTCATGATTACTGTTACGGATTTACGACCCCGAGGAGTTGGCCTAGTGATCAAGACTTGAGATTTAGATTCTGACTCTCTCCTAAGTTCTCATATTCGAAATCTCATAGTTGTTATGATCACCTTTTTTTAGGACAGTTCAAACAGATCTTTGTTGTGTCTAGAATGGGCCCCCGTTTAGTGGGCGGTGGAATTGATCCCTTAGGTTTAGTCGAAGTGTGTGCAAACTGGTTCAGACACCGGGTTATAAAAATAACTGTTACGGATTTACTAGTACGCATTATGTTACGAGACTTCGTGTTGCTTTTACGAATTTAGTGAATGATCCTAATCAAGTTCTTAATGATGTACAACGTTTTTTAGATCATTTCTAATATATACCACACCCTTACCACTATCACTCAACTAGCACCGCTACCCGTGACGATAGAATGATCGATGGATTATATTGTACATAATTGAAAATAGATGTGAGAAATCTTACTCTTTTTCATGCTGAACTAAGTTTTGATTCTGGATTATGAGCCAAACCTTACTCTTTTTTCATTTGCTTCTCGACTCAAGATTTGTGCATGCGCGCTTCCACGGATTAATTATAGGATGTGTTTTTCTTAGGAATATAGAGAAAGTACTCAATATATGGGTATTTTACCCAATATACTTTTAAGAAATATTTTCAAATTGAATTACGAAGAGAAAGATCATATATATATATATACTATTGCTATTAATCATATTGTATTAGAATTGATTGAAAAATCATAGATCCCCCAGGTTTAGTAATTTGCTAGGTTTTTTATCTCATTAAAAAAATAACATCAATTAATATACGAACCAATCATAAGCAGAAAGCAATTAAACAGATAAACACCAGGACATACGTGGAAAACCCTAAATGGGTAAAAAACCACGGGAATGAATCAAAACCAATATAATCATTGTGCAGTTACAGATATACCTATCCAAACGAAGTAAATCTTCACAACGTTCTACGTATCACCTGCCGAGTCACACGTACACCGCACCCAGTGATCTTGACCGCCAACGGCCTTGAGTCCACAAGCCCTCCAATATATTTAACGGAAATCAACCTTAGGAATAATTCTAAAAGTCGCCGCCACCCAATCTTTGCATATCTGCTGCCAAGTTTTCTTTTAAAATCACTAAACAAATCAATATGGCTGCACCAATGTTGAATGGCTTGATTCTTTCCCGTGATTTTTTACCCATTTAGGATATAATAATATATGTGTCTTGTCATGTGATTTGCCAATATAAATATAGAACTTACATTGATGTATGCTCATAGAAAACGATTAGTTATGAAAAAACATTTACGGCCAACTATTTGTGTTTCTGAATAGTGACGTCCCTAATCTTTTTTGCAATTGATATTTACATCAGGTAATCAATGGTGAAGATTTCATGGCAGACAAAAAAAAAAGGTGAATATATTATGTTGACTAATCTTTCAAACTTAAATTCGATTTGGAATGGTATCGTCACCAAATCATTTACCATCATTTGGCCAACAAAAGTAGTATATTGAAAAGATTCAGTAAAACTCTAAAAATATATTACTCCATATGAGAAAACATTCTTTATACCGCCAATGTAGACAAAAATTTCCTCCAAATTGATTTTATTGCGCCATTTGCCTCTACTAAAAAAAAAAAAATCCATAGACGCTTTGCAGGCCGGTAGTGAACTCCAAGTGGCCAAAAATCCTTGTTAATTTTTTAATAAGTCCAAAAATGGTAAGAGAGACTTCCACTACTTTATCAAGTTATCATTAATATTTCAGTTTCCAGTGTTTAGTTTTTTCTTTTTTCTGGGTAATTAAGAGTGATCGCCCAATTGAACTGGACTAATTTCTTCAGCTCCACCCACAGCCCTTTTCAGGCTTTTGCGTAAGGTGAGGTGGCTACTTCAATGACAAACCGTTACCGTCTTATCGAGGAGACCTTGAAATAGTAAGCCCTACCGATAAAAGTTAATTAACCACACTTCGATAAGGCTTGGAGTTGTTTCAGTGTTCAGTGTTCAGTTCAGATGAGATTGTTCAATGTACTCATTTCCAGTGTTTAGTGAAATATTTCATTTCCATATTGTTCGAGAGATACTTCAACAACTTTATTATTTTTTACCGGTCACAGGATCACTATAACTCTCCAACTCTGTTTAAATTATTCCATTGTAATTCATACAGTCTACTTCTTTTATGATCTCGCCTTCATAGATTCGATCGTGTTTTACAATTATAGCTTCAATACCTATTTTTTTATTGGGGAGAATGGAAGAGGAGCTCGATTGATTGAAAGCTAGGGGGGTAAAGCACTCTTTCGGTACGTCCAATAAAAGTCGATAAATTCTGAATCTTTCTTATGATTAGAAAGTTTAAAATTATCGATTGGTAGTGATGGCTTGACTTCTGATTTTACATCTTTCCCTCGTAAGGCTCAAAGAGTCAAAGACTCAAAGATACCAAAGATGGCGTATTTTTCTGTTTTTTAATGATTGATTGTAATCGTCCTCTATTCTGGTTAATTGATTACCAACAATTTGAAGATATTCACAATGAAAAAATTATGTTACTTTATAACATGACGTATGACCGCTAAGAAATTAATAATAATAATTATTATTATTATTATGTAATCTTGTTAAACCTAGTACGATCGGTGCCGACCGTAAAATGCATTTAGATATTTGAAATAATAAAGAGAAAATATTCTTTACACCGTCGGTGTAAAACCTCCATTTTCTACCACCCCTATGTGGGTCCCTCCGTGAGTTTATTATTTTGATCTGAACCGTTAATATTGTAGGGCCCGCAGAATATTGCATCCATGCGAAAAACCATTTTGATCGGACATATAAAATTTTGAATTTTGTTTTGCGAAATGGACGGTCAATGATAATTTAACTTTCAAATACATGACCGTTCATTTTACTAAACAAATTCAAATTTTAATATATCTGTTGATGTCCGATCAAGTTGATTTTTTGCAGGGATATGAAGTACTCTGCGGGCCCCACAAGATGAGTGGTTCAGATCAACATTTAATTACACAACGAGGCCCACAAAAGTGATGGTGGAAAATGAGAGTTTTACACCGGCAGTGTAAAGATTATTCTCTCGTAAAAAAATCGTAAATCTATGGCATAAGAAGGAACCCAAAAGATCTACACATCAGAGTGAGGACTTAAAACTCTCCTAAAGAATATACGAACACATACAGAGTTAGCAAATGGCAGCATCGAGCACTGATGGTTTAGTGTTCACAGTGAGAAGGAAGGCACCAGAGTTGGTGGCTCCGGCAAAGCCCACACCTCGTGAATTCAAACTGCTATCGGACATCGACGACCAAGATTGCCTTCGGTTTCAGATCCCATCCATAAAGTTTTACCGTAACGAGGGGTCATCGTCGTCGATGGAAGGGAGGGAGAGGGACCCCGTGAAGGTGATACGAGAGGCGATCGCGAAGACACTGGTTTGGTACTATCCGTTTGCGGGTCGGCTGAGGGAAATAGGGCCCGGGCGAAAGCTGGCTGTGGACTGTACTGGTGAAGGAGTAATGTTCATCGAAGCCGATGCCGATGTTACGATGGACCATTTTGGTGACCAACCTCAGCCTCCATTCCCTTGCTTGGACCAACTCCTTTACGATGTCCCCGGCTCCGGTGGCATCCTTGACTGCCCTTTGCTTCTTATTCAGGTACGTACCTCTTTAGTCACGGACATGCGCTAGTCTAGTCTAATCTATCAACATACAACTCGGTGATTTTCTATATTGGCTATCACTGATTCCTTTGTCATGAGATGAGGAAGAATATATCAATTTTGTCCCATCAAATGGAGCTTGAAGAATTCTTAAAGGCCAGCGTATTCGGGCCAATATATGCGGATATTTCTCTTTCTAACCAAACAATTACTAGAACACCAATTGTGATTCTTAATACTGGAGTAAAAATGGAAACAAACGTTCATATGACCCCATAGACTTCTTTTAAGAATTCCAATCCAGAAAAATTGAGAAGGAAAAATATATAATTTCCACACTCCCCTTATATTCATTTGACTTGCTTTTGTCTTTATCGATCTGAAATTTTCATTTTGCCTTTCTTACATAAAAAGTGATTTTTAAAAGTAATGTCTCCTGGGTAAAGACAATGGAATGAGTGCATGAGGATAAAAGGTGATTGAGGGTGAAAATCATTTTCAAAAAAGAGCTTTAATACTGGAGTAATAATTAGGCAAAATTTTAACGAATCATTCTTCTTCTTCAGACAATTGAGTGTATCAAAAATCGGTCTTGAATTATCATTTCTCATGTTCTTGTCTATGTTAGATAAACAGAGTTTTTCATTCATGCATGTATCCCAGTGAGGTTATAGCTGTAAATTTGAAATTATATACAACAATGGATGAGTTTTCACTACGGCATTTTCGGTATTCACGGTATTTTTGATATCCTCTCACAAGTCATTCTCCTCATATATATAACAATTTATTTGACAACTTGTAGTTCAAAAATACTAAAAATACTTTATTGCATGATTTTTTATTTTATTTTTTTTGTAAATGAAGACATGGACACAAAGATTCTTTCTTTATAGGATTAGCTTTCCTCGTGTATATTTTGAAACCCTATGTCACATTGATGATTAGGTGACCCGGCTAAGGTGCGGCGGTTTCATCGTCGCTCTACGCGCCAATCATACCATGTGCGATGCGCCCGGGCAACTTCAGTTTATGAAGGCCGTGGGTGAAATAGCACGAGGTGCAAGCTCCATATCCGTGCAACCCGTTTGGCAGAGGGAGTTGCTAAGTGCTCGGGAGCCACCGCACGTAACATGCGTGCACCGTGAGTATTCCGAATTGCCCGACACCAAGGGAGCTATCATCCCACGACATAGTGACATGGTTGTACGTTCTTTCTTTTTAGGGCCTAAAGAGGTCTCCGCGCTCCGCAAGCTCTTACCACCCCACCTCCAACACAAGTGTTCGACGTTCGAGGTGGTAACGGCTTGCCTCTGGCGATGCCGCACCATCGCCCTCCAGCCCGATCCAGAGGAAGAAGTCCGCGTCCTCTGCAGTGTGAATGCACGGGGCAAGTACTTCAACCCTCCGTTGCCCGTCGGATACTACGGCAATGCCTTTGCGATGCCAGCGGCCGTGTCTACGGCCAGTAGGTTGTGCCGAAACCCGTTGGGATACGCACTGGAGTTAGTGATGAAGGCCAAAGCCGATGTCACGGAAGAGTATATGAGATCGCTGGTGGACTTTCTGGTAACCAACGCGCAACCACACGTCGCTATGGTGAGAAGCTACCTCGTGTCGGACGTGACTCGTTTTAGGGATGTGGATTTTGGCTGGGGCAAGGCAGCTTACGGTGGTCCGGCCAGAGTTAAAATAGGTTGGGTCAGCTTCTACGTACCTTTCACTAATAAGAAAGGTGAGCGTGGGATTCTAGTGCCCGTTTGCCTGCCAGGCCCGGCCATGGACAAATTTATGGTTCAATTTGACAGCTTGCTAAACTTCAATCAACACGCCAATATTGCATCTGCCCTGTGACCCGGTTGATCGAAAATTATTTGGTAATCTTGGGACACTACTGCGTGGTGCTTAAACGTTGATCCTTATAGTTTCAAGATCAAATTAGCAAGTGTTGATCTGAAATCACTATTCCATGTAGACGTACGTTGTCATTTGCCTCCTTGTTTGTACTGACTAATAATGCGAAATTCTTCCTAAATCTTTCTCCTAGCCATTGTTGGAACATGACATATATGTGAGAAAATGAGTATGCTATTTGTGTTAATGTGAACCATATCTGAACCATTGATTGCCGTATAGGGCGTTAGACAGTGCAGCGCGGAAGGAGGTGCTTTAGAGAGTACCCCGATTTCTCAAAATAATATTACTAACCACACTTACAAAATTAAACTTTAGAAATATATCTTTTCCAACTGTTCAATTTTTCCATCAAACAAAGTAATTGCTAAATGGAACTTCTCGGTCTATGAGGACTACGGCAGGGGAGAGGCGAATATGGAGGAGCTCAATGACCCACATTCTAGCCATTTAGCACCAAAATAACAACTCATACCATCACAAGCATGCATGAAGAGTAAGGCACCGCTCCACTAAGGAGATTTTTCGGCTTTTCGGGCTCTTTTGACTTTTCATGCTTTTCGCGACTCATCATTTTCTTCACCTACAGTAACTAACAGCTCAAGAAACTAAAATTTAGTGGAACGGACTCTAAATAAAAGAGCAAGTAAATTGCACATGCATAAGTTAACTCAATAATGTAATTTCAATGCTATTGATTCTATTTTTCATTTTCTCTCAGTTTTTATATATGTTTCAAGACAGGTTGTGATTGCGTTTTGAATATGTGGAGAAAAGCAAAATCAAAATTGGGAAACATCAATTTCGTCTGTTTTTTTATCTCCTCTGTTTCTAAGGTTAAAAATGGGAGATTTGTTTGGTGGTTATGAACTTCCCACAATTTTAATTAGTGAAATTGAACATACTAGCATATTAACAAACAAGAAAGGGAAGCAGGGGCAGAACGGCAGGTGCGAGAGGGTGTTTGGTCCTTGCACTCCTCCCAATTTTCTTCTTAGTTATAGTACACTTTTGGTTTTTTTTTTTTTTAAATTACTTTAAAAGTGATCCCCGTAAGTAAGTCAGGTCAAATTCTTAATCATGCGTCCGTCCGCCTCTAAAGGAAAGATAGGTAGGTGGTAACGAGGACTGTTGCGGATTTAGAATGCATCTAAAGGGGAGTGTGTATTTTAACGAATTTATTTTGATCAATCATTGATTAGATCTGAATATATCGGTTAATGCAATGTTTTCTCTAATGTTCCATCTGGGTGCAAAAATATTTTCTGGTGTCTGGTAGTATTATAGAAAGCAAAAGTCAATGAAAACTGTTTTGGGCGACCAACGAAAAACTGATTGATTTTGGGATAAAAGCAATTTCAAGTTGTTTAGACAAATTACAAGACAAAGTCTGAATTTTAACTTAAGAGTATCTCTCTTCATATGCTTACGAACAACATGTAACAATATAAGTTGGACTCTCGACCGTCAAAAGGCAATACCTCCCAATCCAAATCCTGGCTCTGTACGCCATTGCGACTATCACTCGACGTCCCCGTATCTATGTAAATAGAATGAAAAAGAATAATCCAGAGATAAATGAACATTAGTAAACATCAAAGTTGTTATAGTGTTGTGCATTAAGGAACAACCGACAACTAACAAATAGATAGGTGTGTAAGTGTTTAACAGCTAGTAGCTTCCTATTTTAGCTTGATTACAAAGTATTAACGGTAGGAGGCTGAACCGCTGAAGTCTACTCCACAACCATTTGCTAGTAAATATCTATTATATATTTGTATCCAAGAAAATTTGATGCCCTATCTTTTTCCATGACTTAATTTGTATCCGTGTATTTTAATTTCTGCTCAATATATTTCAAATGGAGGTTGACATTTGAATTCGAAATAGTGACCTTCAATTTTTCTTTCCAACACCCCTACGGATATTGGGAACAATGAATCACAGAACGAAAACAAACAATCGTGCCTAATGAAAAAACTGGAAAGAAAAACAAGACACAAGATATACGTGGAGAATCTCAACGCGAGAAAAAACCATGGGAGCCGCATCAGTCCACTATAAAATCGATCAAGAGTACAAGTCTTCTCGCAATCTCTCTAAGATGCGTTTTCTCTCGCCTTCCTCTGTTTTTCTCTAAAAACTGATAACCCTAATTACATACTAACTGCAATATAAATAGGTCGGGCCCTATGGCCGAAATTACCCAAAAATATCGTTTTCGCTGGAGTCTGGGATACTCCTAAAGTCGCACCCCAGACTGCAGGACACTCGTGTCTGGAGGGGGCGGACACCCCCGAACTAAACCACTGCTGAAGGTTGTCTACACCCCAACATCCGGTTCATCAGGACACTCTTCATTACCCCGGAAAAAAAAGAGCCCAAATATCTTAAATGAAAACCAATTGATATAATCCATAAATATAGTATTGAATCTTGAAAAAAACACAAAAGAAAAATGGGAAGACTTTCCAAAATGGGCATTTCTGGAACTCTGAGGAAAACCGTTAGAAAACAAAATACTCCTATATCTTGGACATCACTCTAAAGTCAAGTTGGGCCAACTGCCTATCAGATCAACTTGGCCATCTCTAGGTAATAATTGATCTCATATCCTAAACTTAAAGCACCAAATTAACCAAACCTTATTGACTTCTTATTTTTTCTCTTACTATTTATACACTCTTCACTTAGTATCTCCCTCCACAATTAAGCTTCTGAGTGATCACTCAAACCATCCCTACATTTTCTCTCATTTCTTCCTACTAATAGAAAGAAGGAAAAAAAAAAAGATTTAGCTCCAAATTTAACCCATTTGAGTGAGTTATGGGTTCTCCCTTTCCAAGAGTTCTGTTTTATGGGTTAAGTGTTTTGTGGATATTTGCTGAGTTTGTGTTCGCAAAACATGCAGCTGGCATCACAAGGCACTACAAATTTGATGTACGTACAAAATTTTCTATATATCAGTCGTTACATAACAAGATTTAAGACATTTCAGCTGTTACGTAACGGGATTTTAGACATCACCGCTTTTGCCTATGCATCGGTCAATATATATTGTCCGATACTAACCAGTATATGGTTGTGTCACCGACCGTTTAGTATCTGGATACCGCGATTTGAAACTCCGAATTGAAGGGTACTTTTAGAGTGAGATTCTTTTGTTGCTTATGTTTAATTTATTGCTTTTGATTGATGATTACAGATAAAGCTACAAAATGTGACAAGGTTGTGCCAAACAAAGAGCATTGTGACAGTGAATGGGCAGTTTCCGGGGCCTAAAATCATTGCCAGGGAAGGCGATACTGTGTTGGTTAAGGTTGTTAACCATGTTCAGAACAATGTCACCCTTCATTGGTATGGAATAGTATATATCAACCCTTCAAAGACTAGAGTTTTCCTCTCTACTATGTTTACTTGTAAGTTTGTTTGATGAGTTGAAATTGCACAGGCATGGAGTGAGGCAACTAAGGAGCGGATGGGCAGATGGACCAGCATACATAACACAGTGCCCGATCCAAACCGGACAGGCCTATGTATATAACTTCACCATCACTGGCCAAAGAGGGACCTTGTTTTGGCACGCCCACATCTCGTGGCTGCGAGTGACTCTTTACGGACCTATAATCATCCTCCCCAAGAGACACGTTCCTTACCCGTTCCCACAGCCCTACAAAGAAGTCCCCATCATATTTGGTAATTCAATCCTCAACTAATACAACAGTTCCAAAATAAAATGTTGAAGTATTCCGTTATCCATTTACACTCTATTAACACAAATGCTTTACATGGTATATTTTTGGTTTAAATTATAGGTGAATGGTGGAAAACAGATACTGAGACATTAATCAGCCAAGCATTGCAAACAGGAGGTGCACCAAATGCGTCTGATGCCTTCACCATTAATGGACTTCCTGGACCTTTGTACAAATCATGCTCAGCTAAAGGTACATAAACTATGCACGATACATACATGGGAGAAAATATATATGGACCCAAAAAAGTTTTGGGCAATGTATTTCGGCATCGTATGTTGTGATTTTGTGGACACGCATTACATGAGGCCATAAATGATGTTGATTTGTTTAGTGTCAAATTTGATGTCACGTTAGATACAATTCAAATGAAAGACACGAACTTTGTTTTACCGGTACATTAGTGTTTTCACAATTCTCAAACTAGTGATCATGATATGTGAACCAAATTATGTGTCATTCTTTTGACATTGTTTTATGATACAATTTCCATAATCCTATCAGATGTGCAAATTAGTTCCATGTGAGTTAAGCATGCAATATTGTTAAAATGTTATTCTCAAATATGATCAGTATTTCTATTCATGAAGGGACAGTTTGGTCATTTGATAATACAAAGGGATCTTGGGATTGATAGAGCATTTTGTTGACCTCTTGCAGATACCTTCAAGTTGAAGGTGAAGCCAGGGAAGACATACCTTCTTCGGCTCATCAACGCCGCACTAAATGACGAGCTTTTCTTCAGCATAGCCAACCATACCCTCACCGTGGTGGAAGCCGATGCCATCTACGTCAAGCCATTCAAGACCACAACAGTCCTCATCACCCCAGGCCAAACTTCCAACGTCCTACTCCACACCAAACATCACCACTTCCCCAACACCACCTTCCTCATGGCCGCTCGGCCTTATGCCACCGGCCCTGGCGCCTTCGACAACACAACCACCGCCGCCATCCTCCAATACCACCACCACCACCTGCCATCATCCACCACCAATTCACCCACCAAACTCCTACTAAAACCCAAACTACCTTTTTTTAACAACACAAATTTCGCAACAATTTTCAGTAAAAAAATCCGCAGCTTAGCAAACTCAAAATTCCCAACAAATATCCCCAAAAAAATAGACAGACGATTTTTGTTCACGGTGGGCTTAGGATTAACCCCATGCTCCAAAAACCAAAACTGCCAAGGACCCAATAACACCAAGTTGGCAGCCTCAATCAATAACGTATCATTTGTGCAGCCAAACACGGCCTTACTTCAAGCCCATTTCTTGAACCAATCAAAGGGGGTTTACACCACTGATTTTCCAGCCAACCCATTCGTCAAATTTAATTATACGGGCACTCCGCCGAGCAATATAATGGTGACAAGTGGCACGAAAGTGGTGGTGCTGCCGTTTAATACAAGAGTGGAATTAGTAATGCAAGACACTAGCATTATTGGGGCAGAGTCACACCCTCTGCATTTGCATGGGTTCAATTTCTTTGTGGTGGGACAGGGGTTTGGGAATTTTGACCCGAATAAGGATCCGGCTAAGTTTAATTTGGTTGACCCGGCTGAGAGGAATACGGTTGGGGTGCCATCCGGTGGGTGGGTTGCAATTCGCTTCCTAGCAGACAATCCAGGTGGGTCCATACAACTCAAAATCTGTATTTAAGCATATTTATTCACATCACGGATCATAGAACTATAAAAGAGTCAAACTGAGTCGAGTTTTGAAGCTCATTCAAAATTAAGTGAACTCAAGCTTTACTCGAGCCCAAATAATTGAGATCGAAATTGTTATTGTTTATGAAACTCAAACTCACTCGAGCTCAAGTCAAACAAACATAAACAAGATGATCTTGAGCTCAAATTAATTTTCTCTAAAAATAATTGATTAAATAGTTTAGAAATTGGATGTTACTCAAGTAAAAGTTTATAGACAAATTCTGCATGGTCACTGGCCTATTTGAGTCGAACTTCAGCAAACTCTAGCTCACCTCATTTATGAAGCAAGCCTAAAATTTAAGTCAAGCTAAAATTCAGGTCAAGCTTATCTAATAGCTTAACAAGTCGAGCTCGAACGAGCTGATTGAGCCAACCTTGAGCTATAGCTGAGTTTGTTTGCAGTCCCAGTTAATTACTCCACCCCCAAACACTTGACTTATGTCTTTCTCTTTTCTTAAATTTTGGTACCTACAACAAAATTCATTGCACTAGACCATCAAAATGTTGATGATTTTACTTCAAGCTCACAAATTTTACTAATTTTTTTTTTTATAAATCCTCCAACTTTAAACCAATTTGTATTTGGCCTCTCTTTTACAAATTCTTACATGCGCCGCTGAGTGTGCACGTCGTGTATACATATAATCATCAAATACTACAAAAGTAATGAGATCAGCCATTTCCCATAATAAACAATAACATAGTTGGTGAATAAGATAACTGGTGAATTAATATTGTGATAATATCATATCTCTATTCTTTTGTAATTAATCTAAATGATTTCAAATGGCCATTTACTTAACAGGAGTATGGTTCATGCATTGCCACCTTGAGGTTCACACGAGTTGGGGGCTGAAGATGGCTTGGGTCGTCATGGATGGAAAGCACCCCAATCAGAAGCTGCCACCTCCACCGTCCGATCTTCCAAAGTGTTGAAACAAGAAATAAACTTCTTTTTGTATTCTCTTTTCTTTTATTTTGGAAAAATTAAAGAGAAAGTAGTGAAAAGTATTTTTTCAGAGAATTAGGTTACGATGGTTGTTTGGGATTTCCACTTTTGATGTGCCCACTACACAAAAGGAAAGATATTTGATTGGGAAGTTTTGAGTGATATTACTATATTAGGCACATGTCTCCTATTCCATAATTGAAAGGTACAAAGGAGTATTCATCTTCTTCGAATATAGTACTCCATCTATCCCATTTTGTTTGCTTACTACGAATATCCATGCTATTTTCAAATGTTTATATCTTTTTATTTATAATGTTTTGTCTAATAGATCTAATTAAGATCTATCAAATAAGATCAATATTGCATATAAAATACATTATAGATTGAAAACTACAATAGTTCAAAAAAGGCACGCATAATCGTAGTAAGCAAACAAAATGGGACGGAGGGAGTACAAGATTCTAGACATGGTCAAATGTGTTCAAATTAATTTGTTGATGTTACTAGATGAGTGTGACATTTATCTTCAAAAAAAAAAAAAAAATCGATAAAAGTCGATCAGTAACATAGTTTGGCGTCTAAGAGCATCTTCAAATTCACTGAGAAAATACAATATCTTGGCTAAAAAGCTAGTGAATCCATGTTTTTTGTGGCCCAAAGAGCTGGCTATATATTCAGGTCACCATTTCTCCATGAGCAATTTCGCTGACTACTTGTGGCAAGCCACTATAAATTGTAATGCACTTAGAATCCTAAATCACACGCATATGTACAAGATCACAGAAAGACTTGGTGTTTTACGTGGTTTTTTAAAGTCGGGTACATTCACGAATCAAAAGATTTTGTGTTCTGTGGAGGATATTGCAAGTCTAATAGCCTCACGTTCACTCCATCTCACTCTGGTTTTCTGGCTTTCTGCTATATGTTGCTGAAGTGAAAGGCTATTAACAAATGATGGTAGCCACAAGCCTCAATACTCCACAATCTTCACCTCATCGAGAATCATCGAATTAACATTGCCCCAAATGTGCATTTAGGCGCTATGTGTCGGGAGATGTTGATCAAGTCCAAATATTGTTGGAAAATTACTCATGTAACCACCTTGGTAAGCATGTGTGATGATTATCTTCTAAAAAAATGTCCGGCCTGTTCATCCACATCTGTCAAACGAAATGAAATCGGACATCGATATATGCCTGATGCTAGAATTATGAACCCAGTCCTTTACCAAACAAATGGTACTCTGAATGCCATTGTTTTTAAGAGCAATGTATGTAATGTACCGTCGTCCATATGCATTACCTTACTTATGAAAGTTTAGTACTCTTCTTTCTAACCATTGTTTTTCTTTTATTTTGGTAAATGGTTCTCACCATTGTTGGTCCCTTCAAGGATGATATTTTGAGTTTGTTTTATCAAATTATCTCACAAGTATTATTGTAATATTGTTTCGATTGATTAGCACAGCCAATTTCATTCATCATGGGCTTTTATAGTTTCCATGGTTCATTTTCTCATAAACTTGTCAAATATTTTAGTTGGGCAACAACATTTGTGTTTGTCACCATATTTTCAAAATACATTCTTCATATATTATTGTTTTCATATTTAGATATTGTGGGTTATGTACGTCCCTCTTCCTTACGCATTGATTTAAATCTTACTGGTTTTAGTCCTATCATATGATTGCGCCGATTCCGCTAACACAAACTTTAATACTACAAATTTTGACACAGCAATAATTGGAGCCCCACACTAACAGTCAGAGCCGTTCAATTTTTTTATAACATGTTTGTAAGAGTTCCTCTGAAAAATCAACTCATTTGGATATCGGTAAATGCTTGATCGGTTCATTCAGTTTATCTTTGTAACACCTCATCCCAGAAACTACCACACAGAATTGTTTTCAATGGGATGGACACTCACACCATAGCCCTACTCATACGTATTTAAAGATGTACAAGCCACGTGTCAAAACATTTGAATCTCAGCTTGGAAATAAACAGAATTGTGCCACACAAGAGAAACCCACAAATAATTACAACTTTCCTTTACAATCTCAAAACAAATATTTACACAGCAAAGGAGTCAAAAAAAATCCCAACTACTCTATCCACATCCCTTGTCTAGACTTTGCAGTGGACCCACGTGCAGTCACGCACCTGAAAAGAAAACACTGTGGGGGTGTGAGCTATCAATATGCTCAGTGAATGCGCCT
>JAXBDA010001004.1:0-64393 GCA_036023075.1 Gaultheria prostrata | reverse complement strand
GGGGGGGGTGTAGGCGCTCCGGTGGGGGGCGCCGACACCTTGGCAGGAGGTGTGTGAGTGGAGGCATCCTAGTTGAGGGGGTGCGGTACTCGAATTCTCTGATCGGCTGCGGATAGACTAGCTTGCAGGGATACATTCATTCAAGGGTTTGTTTGGAGTTGGCAACAGGCGTTTGCTGGTTGTAGCAGATTAGAGATGGTAACATGGGGATGCTGCTGGGACTACTTTTACCCACTCAGTGTGGAAGGGGTGATTGTTGGGTCCACCCCGTGTGGGCCGAAGAGGGTTTGGCCCAAGGTTCGCTAGGGTTTCCTGTTTAATACCCTAGGTCTATAAATACTTGTGTTTGTCTCCTTTATTGAGTGTGTGGTAGCACAATGTGAGCGGGACATACTGTGAGTGTTAGAGGGGGGAGCCGGTTGTGGCTCTCCCCGACCGGAGTGGGAGCCGGTTATCACTCCCCGGAGAGGTTTTTCATGTGTATGTATTGTGAATATATACGACAGAGTTTCCTCAATATTCTTGTGTGCGTTATATTTGAATGACCGAAATCTCTCTTGAGTAGAAATATGAATATAATTGTTGGGAATCAAATTTCTAAAAAAATTCTTCAGTAGGAACATGAGTATGATTCCTATAAATTCAATACATGTAGTAATTCTATTTTGGTGTTTCAATTAATTTAGTAATCTTATACAGAAAATTATTTTAGAAAGCATTTCCTTTTTTTAATGACCGAGCTAGCCAGCCAGGAATCTAAGATCCTGTGGGGTAAGAGAGGAATCATATTTCCGGTATGTGAATATGATTCTTGGTTGAAAAAGTCGTCAAGAATCAAATTCCTAGTCGTGTCTCTTCCATAACATTGATATTATGGAAACATGGCACCACATTCTTGTTCATGTCTCTTCCAATTGTCAAAATTATAGAAGTATGATATCACATTCTCATACCTCCTTAAGATTTTCGTCATCTAAACTAAGAGCGAAGACAAATGAATATTCAAAATTAGAACGAGGAGTAAGTGCTAGAGTTATGTAAATTCTCAAACCGGTATCTAAAAAATATGAATTCTCATACATTTTGCAAGACATGCTTCATTTAAAAAGTACCGTACATAAAAGAGTGAATGATGCCGATGCCAATATTATCTTGGGGCACAAAAATTAATGTATTTATGGCATCCATGGGATAGCTCAATTCATTTGCCATATGTGCAGCTCAAGATATGTCATTTTCCCATATCAAAGGCCTCGTGTGCCTGTGATATCCACGTATGTGTATTTTCTTCGTTTTTTTGTTTAAATTTGAAATCTCATTACTCGCAACTCTAGGTCGCGTGACTTTATTGTAAACTAGAGTCCCTTCCATATCTATTTCGCGCTTGGAAATGATTATAGTATTTTACTCTCACTCAAGTTTTTTTTTTTTTTTTGGGGGGGGAGGGGGTTCAAAGTAATGGATTTTTTTTTTCAAGCTCTCAAGTTAATCCTTTGTGTCGTATGCGTATCCAGCAGCAATAACTATTTTTCATTATTTTATCCCATCTTTACCCCACTCTAATGAAATATTGTACAACTAATCCAAGTATTCATATAATCTCAAATGCTATTCTGTAAACTCTACTTGTCATCTCTATTCCCCTCATTTTTAGTGCTCCCTAATTTACCAATGAGAGGTGCCCTAAGGAATTGATTTGGCGGTCAAAACTTACAACTTTAAAAACTTATATTTTGTATTAAATCTCATTGTCCGAACCTTTCAAGAACTGTCAATTTTAATTGTGTCAACCCCTTGTGGATGTTTACGCCTATTCGATCCCTCCGAGCGAACTATAAAATCGATTCTTCAAAATAAATAAACATACACATAAGCTGGCATTAACACCAAAAGTCTAGGGCAGCAAACAAACTGAGCTGCTCACGAGTAACTCGTGGCTTGAATCGGAAAGGTTTGACTTATTGCTTGAGCTCTAGTTTGAGTTTTAGGCTCGTTTAGCTCGCTAAGGCTCTCAAAAAATTAGCTCGTTTGTATAGGTTTAGCTCGTTTAAAGTGACTCATTAAGAAAATTATCCTAGCTTGCATCATTAAGAGTTCGAACAAAGTGGCTCATTAAGAAATTTATCCTAGCTTGCCTCATTAAGAGTTCGAACACTATGGTCGCCCAAGATTAATCGAGGTGCTCAGAGCTAGCCCGGACACTTGATTATATAAAAGAAGAAGTGGTTGAACACTACAAAGCTCAGTTCGGCTCGACACATTTGCAGCTTAACCAAAACTATCACAGATTTAAGGGGATGTTCCGCTAATGGCATTTTTGTTTTGTTTTCGTTTTTTTTTTTTTTAATCTTTGTCCAAAAAGCCAATAAACCTTCTTAGGGGGAATGTGTTGGTTTTTTATGGCTTTTTGGGGTAACGGAATGAAGTAGTTTTTGGCTTAAAGCTAAGCTGGCTTTTTTTTAGTGGAATAGGGTCTAACTTAATTTGGAAAATGCTAACGTGAAATTTGTGAAAAATGTATAAAAATATATGAGAAGGTGTATTGAAAAATGTAAAAAATATATTGAAGTGTGTATGTTTTTGTTTGTTTGTGTGCTTAAAATGGACACACCTTAGCAAGACCCAATTAGTTTTTGTGTTTTGAAAATTTGCTTTGTTTGGTTTCATTTTTATCCCATTTACAAAAAAAATCTTTCTTTTCCCAATTATTTTTAACTTTTCTCTATCAACTCATTACCTCATTATTCTCATTCTTTCTCTCATTCTCTTTCCAATCATTAACTTATTATTCTTGTTTCCAAAATTTCAACTAAACGCTATCTCAAAAATTCATTTTCAAAACTCATCCAAACACCGCTACATGTAAGTGTTGCTCCGCAAAGGTCCAAAAAGGTTAAGTGGCGAAAACGGACAATCCGAAGCACGGCACTCTCTCTCTCTCTAGCTCATGTAGTGTTGCTCCGCAAAGGTCCAAAAAGGTTAAGTGGCGAAAACGGACAATCCGAAGCACGGCACTCTCTCTCTCTCTCTATAGCTCGCTCGTGCTCTCTCTCTCTCTGGGCGTGGATAGATACATACGTAATAATCAGATTTACGTACTCTAGCCGAATCAGTAAATTAATACGTAATAGTATTCAAAGGAAAGTTATCGTCTGTTTGTTTTCAATATTCAACCTGAGCTTGTCAATGGACTCGATTTAAGCCCAACAGGTATCATCATTTCTTATTCCTCAAAGATTTACAATACCCTTTTCCTCAGTTTCATTAAATCGCTTTAATTTCCCTGTTTGATCGATCAAAAATTTCTGCAGCAGCTAAAGAAGTTGTAGAGAGAGAAAAAGATAAACAAAGTTTCGTGTTTTTTTGTTTTTGGTGACGGAGGTTTCCATCATGGCGGTAGTTGAGAATGCTGGAATCAGCGTCGACTCGTCAAATCGGACCGATAACAGCAACGATCAATCGAAGTCAAATCACGCGGGGGGTATTAGGTCAAACGATCAGAACTTCCACACGATCAACGGGGCTAGTGTTGTTAATCATCACCAGCACAAGGCTGCTCCTCAAATGGGTTTCGCAGTTCAGCAGCAGGGGATCAACGGACAGAATCATCAGATGGTCGCAAACGGCGGTGGTGAGGGTTTTAGGCGTGATGAGATGAGGGATTTGGAGGAAATGCTGTCTAAGTTGAACCCTATGGCTGAAGAATTTGTGCCCCCATCACTTGTTAATAACCATAGACAACCTTTGTTACTTGATGGGGCTCACCTGGGTTATATTAACAATTTCGTGATGCAAACTAACTCTGGCATTGCTAATGGAAATACTGTTAGACGGGTATATCTTCTTATCCTCATTCCTTTGCACAAAATTTCATTTGTAACTCAGGTGCCGGGTCAGCTTACGCGTAGCTCGACTAATCATGCCCACAGGGGGCCTCCTAATTAGAGTCGGAGCAAAATTTGGCCACCAGGCCAACCCGGGTTTCCTTTACCCATAAATTTGAATACTTCTAAGTTCCTCAATTGGGTTGGAATATGGATATGATTGTTTCGCATAGTTGGATTGCATTTGTTTGGGGAATCTAGAAGGAAAAAAACCTCAAAATAGTAGTCTTAGGTCTTTTAATCCTCCCTTTTGTGTTTGTGATTCCCATTGTTTTTATTTTGTGGTATTCTGCTGATGGTTTTGGTTTTGTATTATGGGTTAGAAGAGAAATAGCTTTAGTAATGGGAAAAGAAGGATGAACAACCGGACCAATATGGCACAAAGGGAAGAGGTAATTAGGAGGACTGTGTATGTTTCTGACATTGATCATCAGGTATGTTAGTATTTGGGTTGTCGGTGTAGTTTTCAGTTTTACTGCTTTGTATGGATCACGTTTTCAATGTGGAACGATCTTGCTGTTTGTAGGTTACGGAAGAACAACTCGCCGCTCTCTTTGTTAACTGTGGACAGGTGTTGCATTTTATTCGATACATAGATACCCAGTTTTACTTGTTGTTCTGAGGATTGCAGTTCAGGATAACCTCCTCCTATTTTTGGGTTTAAGGTGGTTGACTGTCGTGTTTGTGGCGACCCTAATTCCGTTCTCCGGTTTGCATTTGTTGAATTTACTGATGAGGGTATATTCTCTAACTGATTTATGTGTAATATCCATGTTTTGGATTTATGACCCGTCTTTATTGGATATGGTTGATGGATTTGGATATCGTTATAATTCTATTAATTGCAGAAGGTGCAAGGAATGCTTTGAGTCTGGCAGGGACTATGCTTGGATACTACCCAGTCAGGGTGCTGCCTTCAAAAACTGCAATTGCACCTGTTAATTCAACTTTTTTACCACGGGTGAGAAGTTCTGTAACTAGTTCAGTCCTTGTAATGTGCACTATTATTGCTAGAGGGCAGCCTCAAAAAATCAATGCACTTGAAAGTCAAGCTGATTAACTTGCTGCCTTTCATTTTGAATGCTTGGATGGTGCTTTCTAGTCTGAAGATGAACGAGAAATGTGTGCAAGGACTATTTACTGCACAAACATTGATAAGAAGGTAATTATGATAAACGGTAATGAAGGAAGCATGGTAATGAGCACATAAATTAATTTGGGTCTCTAGGCCTGCCCTCCCTGATGCCTTTCGGCTTTGATTTGAGGGTATGGTTCTGCAGCAAAACGTCCTTGTAGCTCCTCGGTTCTTGGAGGTTTAGGGGGGCCACTTTTTCAGTGGTACTCTGAGAGCAGCCACTTTGTGCATATTGCCAAAGGTTAGGTCTGTCTCCAATCGTTCCCCGCCCATACCCCCAATGATTGGGGACTAGATGGGTTATGTTATTGTTGTTGTGTTGTATTGTTGTTGGTAATTCACCTTTTATGGTGGTTAATGATCATTTAGTGGACAGAGAATTTATGGCTATATGTTGATTGGAACAGGTTACTCAAGCTGACGTGAAGCTCTTTTTCGAATCTCTTTGTGGGGAGGTTTGTAGATGTTTATGTGAGACACCTGAACTGGTGGTCCTTCCTGAATTCCTTACCGTAACTTGTCGAACATCTTGTCTGCTGTAGGTTTCTCGCCTGAGGTTGCTTGGGGACTATCATCATTCAACTCGTATTGCTTTTGTTGAGTTTGTAATGGTAACCACCACATACTTTGCCTTTCTCTAACTACTTGATGTGTTTAGATGCAACATGAATGATTATCTCCTTTCCCGTTTTTGAGGCGACACCAATTCATTGCCCCTTATTTGCAATCCTATTAATTTTTAGTTACTTTTTGTTGTCACTTTTTGCATATTGAATTTGCATTGTTCATAAATTTTCATCTGTGTCAAAATGTTTTAGTTTGCATAGTTGATTTGTTTTTAGTACACTTTGGAGCTTGATTTCAAAAGCTTATTTGAGGATGGATAAATTTTGTGACTGACTTTCAAGTAACTATGTGAAGATTCAGAGTTAACATTATTGTTTGTTTAGGTAGTTGATTTGTGGATATCTATTTATAGCAGAAGTGGCATCTTTGATGAATTATAATAGATCCCTAGTGAACTATTTGATTGCATGACTTGGTGGATTTTGGCGGCTTTGTGTTCTGTTTATTTATATTGCTGTCTTATTTTCATATGGGTGTGAAAACATTCTTCTTGTGATTTCATTCTAGGCAACACTCTGCTGGGCATAATCATCCAATCTCTTTGAGGTTGGAAGGGCTTATTTTTACCTCTTTCCTTTCAGGGCTATCTAATTGTGAACAAGGTCAAATGTTGAATCAAGGGTCAAATGTTTCCTCTTGAGAGTTTTAGCATGCTTTATATCTCTTTATGAGATCTTTTTTTATATCCGTTTGTGTGCGTAATTGTCAAATGGACTACCTTGCAATATCTGCAATTTTGTGATGTTTGGTCTTGTACGACTCTGTCCTGCTTCTCTATTCATGCACTTTGTGTCACCTGTTATGATTGCTCCTGCCCTGACTTTGGTAGGCAATTTTTAGTGGGAAATTAAAAAAATTTGGTTAGCTTAAAAATACTTTATGTTGGGTCAAAAAGGGGTCTTGGATGCAATTATAAAACAAAAAAGGTGGTTGTGGTTGAATTTGATCTCGTTTGCTTAGGTTTGAGATTGTGATTTTAGTGATTTAGTCCCTTTAAAGCAAGGCACGTTGAGTTGAGCCCCAGTTGAGGGTATGAATGTGTTAATAATAGTTTCTGTAGGTTAGCTGATTACTTTCTTAAAGCTTTTGCTTAATTGTCGGTAGGTCTTTGATGATGCACTCAAAGTGCATTGACTCTTGTGATGTATGTCACCAACATTTGGACACTCGACAATTTGATATGGGTGGTCTGACTTGGGTAGTTGGATGTTTAACCAATATCTCTAATAAGTTTGAGGTTACCGTGTAATATGCTTGGAACTTCCATATAATGCTAAGATTGTTGTAAGTAACATGGGAAACACCATTTGCTATTGGAAACTAAGAGGAAAATATATTTAGTGGAAAGTAGTGGTGGGTATCCAGTGGGCCGCCACCACTTGGAATATCCCTTAGCTACCCATGTCGTACCACCAGCGGATTCCAACCACTAAGCATGCCTTCGGGCGTGCCATCTTCAGGAGGGCCTCTGGGCATGCCATGGCCAAGAGTGCCTCTATGAGCCCCACCTCTTGGTCGGGCTGCAAACGAACCGAGCTTCTCGCGGCTCGGTTCGTAGTTCGTACCATCAACGACAAACAAAGGGGAAACCAACCATCAACGACATAGAGTCTTGTCCAAAAGACTCTGAAAGCCTAGCTCTGATACCATGTTAAAGCATCCAATTCAAAATCAATTAGCAATGAGTGGAGAGCCGCCCAGGCTCATATACTAGTTTTGGAGGTTATAATTAACCAATGTGGGACAAGCTCTAACACTTAACACTCTAAAGCTCGGGTTGTCTCGACAAAGCTCGATTTGTTTGTATAGGCTCGGCTCGTTTAGTAGATCAACCTGGCTCGACTAGTTTATAGCTGAGCCGAGCTCGAGCTCAACAAAGCTTGGCTCGGGTCGTTTGCGCCCTACCTCTAGGCGGTTGACCTCCGGGCACCTATATTTCCTATAGGCTATAAAGTTTAGTGCACCCTCCTTCTCTACTCACCCTGGGCAAAGTGATTGTACCCATGGACCTAAACTACGGTTGAAACATCATTTACTTTAAACCTCCCCCAAAGCAGTGTTCTAAAAGTCGGCCTAGTCGGCCGACGACTAGGCCGACTAGTCGGCGACTAGGTCGGGATCGGGACCTTGCCGAGGGGACTAGAGCCTAGTCCTTTGAATTAGTCGCTGGCCAACTTAGTCGGGATCTAGTCGGAGACTAGTCGCCAAGTCGCCATAGTCGCTAAGTCGGAAAAGTCGTGGTAAATCGTAAATCGGAAAAAAATCGGGGCAAATTGGAAAAATCGTTAATAAATCGGGGTAAAAAATAGAATAAGTTAAGTTAGTACTAATTGAATTGTGCTTCTTTCGTGACTAGTTGGATGGTGGTCTAACTATGGCAATCATACACCCAACTTGAAAAAATGGCCATTAGAATTCTCTCTTTGACTTCGAGGTTTCCTTCTATATATATTAAAAAAAAAAAATCTGACTAGCCGACTAATCCCCTAGTCGCTAGTCGGTAGCCTACCGACCTGGGAGCGACTACCGACTTTTAGAACCTTGCCCCAAAGATCTTCTGTCAAATCCAATGGCAAGAAAGCCCTCAACACCTCTTTATCAAATCTAAATTATGAGACACTATCATGGGATCATAAGTCACAGAACCATACTTCCCATTCACAAAGTACAAAAGCTCTCCCCGCATCATGCAATCTAGGATAAAAAGCCATGAACAAGATACATCGTAATTATAACAAATGCCAATACATCCTCCTCTGAAGACACCTGGAAAGGAAAAACTACTTTTAGAGTCATTACGTACAGCCGAGCAACGAACTTCCTCTCATCACCTATCACATCCGCAAGATTCCCCCGGATACTACACCCCGACCACCGGCGACCAACAAATCCTGGGCCGAGACGCTACCTTCCCTCCACCAACATCGGCGCTAGAAGTCAATAGGATCCGGTGCAGCCTTAAGAAATTGCTCGAAGATGAACACATGGAGAAAGTTAGTCTGCGCAAAGGTTGCCAAATCAGATCTCCCATTAGATTGCCGCACAACTTCGTGAAGCATATCAAATCTTTTAACATAGTCCCCAAAATAATGAATCATGTGTATGGAATCCCCGGAAGCAAGAATTGCCGCAAGCTCAAAATCTGTGGTGTCAACACCATAGTTAGGACGTCCGAGGTCCAGAATATATAGCAAGTTAGCCAATAAGCTTAGAGTGCACCCAAGTGTCAAAATGTTTAGTTTGCCCTACGAATGCCCAGGCACCTTAACCATAAAAAATACCCATTGTAATCCCTCTCATTCTCCTTAACAGTAGAAGTTTTTTGCATTTAATTGTTTTAACCTTTTCTTTTTGTTTGTTTGTTTTCCTTTAGTTGCACTTTTGGCTGCATTGAAAGATAAACCCATGGAGGCTTCAAGGAGAGACAATGTTTAGACTATTGGCTAGAGTGATGAGTTCAAAATCGCAATGTACCAATTGGTTGCCAACTGCCAAGGAAAATATTTAGGGGTCCTAACGGTCAGGATTGGTGTGGCTCTCTAGAAACCTATTAACCGGACTATTTGAAACGAAACCTAACCGAAATTGAATAGCATAACTACAGCCATTTTGGTTCTACCCGATTAGCATTCAAACACTTTTTCACAAAAATATGCACTCATATAGTTTAGAATTTAGAGCACAAACTAAATCATAGAATAATTATAGGAATCTCATTATTCGGGACATAATATGGTGTTTTGGACCTTTAGTGTTTGGAGGGAACCGAAGGAGCCCAAGCCTTGTCCAAGTTGTCCTCCAAGGTTGGCAGAATTAAGAACTCTTATATCAAGTAATTTCATCAAAACTCCCAAAAATGCCTAGCACTGTCACTCCATCGGTAGAAGACCCACAAGACCAGTGGAGGTCGATCAAGGCTTTTCAGCTTCGAGAGTCTTGACGAAAGCAGATGATTTCTACAAGTCTTGTGTAAGTCGCGAGGGAAAAAGGAGGCAAGTATATTTTTCTTGTCAGTTGGAAGTCAAGTGGTATACCTCGAGATAGCCTCAGTTCTATTCCACATATAATGTACGGAATATTGTAGGACATCTTAGATTTGGAACTCATCACTCTAGACAATAGCCTAAACACTGGCTCTCCTTGAAGCATCCACAAGCTTATCTTTCAACCAGCCAAAACTGCAACTAAAGGAAAACAAATGAACAAAAATAATGTGAAAAAACAATGGAAAATGTTTTAGTTCACATAGTTGATTTGTTTTTAAAAGTTAATTGAATGTTGACTGGATAAAATTATTGTGACCGAGTTTTCTGTAACTCTGTGAAGAGTCAGTTAACACTCAACAGTATTATTATTTTGTGTAATTGATTTGTGGATATCTTTTGTAGTAAAAGTGGCATATTTGGTTGTAATAGATCCCTAGTAAACTGTTTGATGATATGACTTGGTGTATTATGGTGGCTTTGTTTTGTTTGTTTATTTAGTTATCTTGTTTTCATTATGGATGTAAAAACATTCTACTTGTGGGCCTGTGGCTTCATTCTAGGTCTGCTAGGCAAACACATCCAATCTCTTTGAGGTTGGAAGGACTCGTTTTTACCTCGTTTCTTTAGGGTCTATCAAATTGTGAATATATTGAGTTCCAACATGCTTCCTTTGTCGACTTGCCTCTACCTGTTTTTGAGATCTTGTTTACCTGGGTGATATATGCTACTTTGCTATATCTGCAATTCTGTGATATATGGTATTGTACAACTTTCTCCTGCTTCTCACCAGCACGTTGTGTTACCTCTTTCTCTTACTATGTTAGGAAATTTTGGGTTGGCGTAAAATATACTGGTCAAAAGGGTGTCTTGGACACAATTATTTTAAAAAAAAAAGTTGTGGTTGAATTTGAGATAGTTGCTTAGGAGTTGGTTCTGAGAGCACGAGATTTCTATTGTTTTGAGGCCGTGATTGTAGTCCCTTTATAGCGAGGCATGTTGAGTTGAGCCCCAATTGATGGAATGAATGTACTAATGATAACAAAATAGCAATCAATAAGTTGTTGGAAGTTAGTTGATTTCATTCTTAAAGCTTTTGCTTAGTTGTTGGAAGGTCTTTGATGATGCACTCAAAGGACATTAACTCTTGTAAATGTATGTGTGTCAACAGTTGTACGCTCGGCAAATAGATATGGTAGGTCTGACTTGGATGTTGGACGTTTAGCCAATATCTTTAATAAGTTTTATTTACCATGTATTTATGCATGGAACTTTCATATAATGCAAGATTGTTCTAATTCACATTGGAAACACCATTTGCTATTGGAAACTAACCTAGAAGTATTTATAGCCGAAAATAGTTGGGTATCCGAGAGAAGTCACCATGTGGAATGGCCCTGCGCGACCCGTGTCATATCACCGGTAGACTTCTACCACTAAGTAAGTATGCCTCCAGGCGCCCCACCTCCAAGCGTGCCATTTCCGGGCGCTTACCTCCGAGTCTTTTACATGTAGGCATTTCACTCCAAGGTGAAGGAGGCCACCTCAAGGCGCTTTCCTCCGGATGAGCAAGATTGCCTTTGGGCATTTCTCCTCTAGGCTTTTTGTCCCCGAGTGAGCAAGGTTGCCTCTGGACACATTAACTTTAAGCAGACATCTGACCTATGGTACCTCCTCACATGAAGGAAGGAGACATACGGGCGTGGATACACTCTCTCCTAGAGGAAAGAGCCATCAAAGCAAGGATACATGCTCCCCCGGTGGATGGGACGGTGTGGAAGATATATGGACGTCCTTGAAAGGTGTGACCAAGCTCGTCACCTCATAAAGTTGGGACTGGGCATCTCACTTCCAGCTCCAAGGATATACCCTTTCCAATAGGCCTTGCCTATGACCTAGAGGGTTATCAGTATCGAGATAGAAAGGGGCATACTGTAGAAGATCGTGAGGTATGGTCGAGTTCAGTTTGGAACACAATCATCACAACGTAGCGATTGTGTCACAAGAGTTGAGGTAAACCCTATTTTCGCCATGTTGGGCTTTCGTTTTTTTTTTTTTGGTGGTTGCCTAATCTTTACACGTCATTGCTGAGTCTTGGGGATTCGGTCACTATCATGTTGCACCAATGGAAATTCAGTTTGGAACACAATCATCACAACATAGCGATTGTGTCGCAAGAGTTTAGGTAAACCCTAATTCCGCCATGTCGGGCTGTGACACGGTCTTGGGTAGAACTCAACCCCAAAAGCTAGCTCATGAAGTGAGGGTGCCCTCACGCTTAATACTTCATATTACTTTGGTAACCATGCGATGTGGGACTTCGCTTCACACCCTGCCTCACGCGTAGAGTGCTCACTCGGCAGCACCTACCGCATGCAGGCGAGAGACACGCACCCTACCCATCTCTGGTACCCAGCTCTGATACCATGTTACACGGTCTTGGGTAGAACTTAATCCCAAAAGTTAGCTCATGAAGTGAGGGTGCCCTCACTCTTATATACTTTATATTACTTCGGTAACCAGGTGATGTGAGACTTCGCTTCACAGCTTCTGTTTTATTTTGTTGTCTAATTTGTACGCGTCAAGGCGTCATCACTGAGTCTTGAGGATTCGGTCACTATCATGTTGCACCAATGGAAAGGAAGCTAACCAGGTGGCTTCCCGTTCCTTCTAGGCTCCTATAAAAAGAGAAGTTGACGCCCCAATGAAGACAAGCATTCAACACACATTGAACACATACCTAATGCCCTTGCTCTTTGGTTGTCCGCTCACATGCCTAATGCCCTTACTCTTTGGTTGGCCACTTTCCACTGCCATCCCTATCTCTTTAAGGTTGCCATGAGCTCTCTCCTCCACCATCTCCAGCCATATTCCCGAAAGACCTTACACTTCCCAGTCCCACATCCAAGCCCGAACAATACCTACCACCTGGCTCAACTGCATGATATGGGCCTCTATGTATCACTCAAATGGCCTTTGTTGGCTACATGATACCCTTGCTCTCTCCTCCCCAAGGCTCATATGTAACTGAGAGTTGACACTTAGTAGGAAGAAGCATTCAATACACCTATTGAAGCCACATTGAGCAAGCATTAATCTCTGGTTGACCACTCTCAAGTGCCATCCCCCTTTCTCTTTAAAGTTGCCCTTAGCTCTCTCTCTCCTCAAGCATTAATCTCTGGTTGACCACTCAACTGCCATCCCCCTCTCTCTTTAAAGTTGCCCTGAGCTCTCTCCTCCTCCTCCGGTGGTCTCGAGAACCGTTGTAGTGCCCACCATATTCTCAGAAGGATGGCTTCTCTCCCTCGCACCCGCGATAGTATAGAATATTGAATTGACCAGTCTTGTGTCTGATGCTGCAATGGAATGGAGAAAGCGTAGTTTTCCAGTTCAGGTGACGATCTTCTACCTCAGGAGGTGCATTTTCAGAATTGAGAAGAAAATATTTGAGGGATATGTTTCTTTCTGCTTCTGTAACTTTTCTGGTTGTTTTTTTCTTTTCTCCCTCTCTTTTAGGATGTAACAATGCCATTCAAGGTCGCACGGCCTCTAGCTTGAACCACATTATTTGTTATCCTGTGTAGTCATTTGATTTCTTTCGTAAATGACAGAAGTGACCAATTTCCGTCGATGTGGTTTCCAGTTGGTGTATCCTTGGACCTTTTAATTTTATTTTATATACATTGCTTCGAGTCTCTCTTGGGCTGGTTTATTAGCTGAGTACTTCTCTTTCCGGGAGTTTGCAGAACCTATCTTATTTTCTTAGTAGAATTTCTCTCTGATTTTTTTACTGCCGTGTGCTATCAAGTCTACCAAACCAAATTGAGCCTTATGTCCCAATCAATTGGGGTTGGCTATAAATTTGTGAGTTAAGGGCCTAATTGTTTACTGTTTGTGGTGAGTTCCTTTATATATATCATCCAATACAGCCTATGCTATAGCCACTCTGTTGTTGTGTATGTTGATCTTCTTAAAGGCTCTGTGTCTGGTTTATGTTTGATAAATGTACAACATTCCCAAAGTGCGTATAATTTGCTCTTATTATGTTGGAGGCATTTGAACTCCCTTTTCTTATATGATGTTTGATCATGCGAAAACTGGATATCTTCCTTTGACACTTGTTTAGTACCTAACCAAACTAACCCTTATGTCCAGTTGCATAGCTTACTGATTGGCTAGGTCTGATTTCCTATAAACAATTCTTTGACTGAACGAATGAGTGTGCAAGGGGGGAATGTTTATGACTATTCACTAAGTAATGTAATTCTTTACTTGCATTGTTCTTACAGGTTTTGTTGCTCTTTTCTTTTTCTTTTTTGCGATGTAACTATGTTCGTAAGTTGGAGTTACACTGCTCCTCCATGAGTTAACCTCGTCCTTGAAATCAAGGGGTACTGCCGCTTGAGCTAAGCTCAAGTCCTAAAATGGACCGAGGCATATACAAGTAAATAAGTGGGCATTCTAGGCCAATAATCTTTTTTTTTTGATCAACTTAGGCCAATAATCAGGTGTGCATAATTTATCCATGGATTATTATACTATAAACAAGATGGTCCCCTTTGCTATTTTACATCTGGCTGTGCTAGATTCTCACCATTAGATAGTCTCTCTCACTGTCTCACTTTCTTCCTTTTTCCTGTTCAGTTTATTTTATCTGTTCTTGTACCATTAACCTTTCCGAATATAACTGCTGCCATAATGCCATTGTCATTTCCATTGCATGTCTTCTCTTTCCTTTCTTTCACAAGAGCTGATATGTGAGTTCTTGGAAACATGACCGCGAATAACGTTGTTCATTTGCTGTCATTTTATTCTGTTCCTTTGGTTGAATTTCTGTACCAAACCGGTCACTGACTTGAACTGTTTCTTTATGGGGGATGTAAGGAAATGATTAAATCAGTAAACTTCTTGTTGACTGCTGTTTTTGCTGTTTTGAGACAAAATATTAGATATTGAAATCTTCCATGCAATCAGTCTGGTGGTACTTATGTTTGGACTTGCTCTTTCTCTGTCTTATAAGAAAGAGAGGCTAAGTCGGGAAGTCAGTAGAGTAGCGTATGTATTTCAGGGAGAAATACATCACTGAAACAGCATTTGTACCTTGCTTGATTCAATCCTTCCACCCAAAACCTCACATGAGGTTTCTGACTTGGTGTTTATTTATGATATTTGGTTGAATTGAATTTTGGCCGACCTTTGTTCTTAACAGAACGAAAAGGAACGCTTTGCTTTTACTCGGCCCAACCTAGCTTCCTGTGTATCCCTTACCAGTGTGAAAATGCTCTTATACAATGTTCTATTCTCTTGCAGGCTGAGAGTGCAATTGCTGCTTTGAACTGTAGTGGTGCAGTTCTTGGATCGCTGCCTATAAGGTTTGTTTTTGAATTACTTGTCAATTAATTTTGTCCTTTCACCTGAGATCTCTCTTTCTTCGCTTACTCTCACTTTTGCAAACTAGGTTGCTTTTTTATTGTTTAAATTCCTGTTTTTATTTCCTGTATATGTGTAGGGTAAGCCCGTCAAAGACGCCTGTTCGCCCCCGCTCTCCTCGCCCATCAATGCACTGAGCACCAACCTTTGTTTCTACTGAACTGATCTGCTGATTAATATATCTACCTTTACATACATAGAGACAGATATTTATGGTACTTGTGGCATTTTTAAGTTATACGTTGTTCATTTTGTCTTTGCCCAGTATCAGTCTCCTATAGAGGGCTGCTATGGCTTGTTCTTTGAGCATTGTAGAGGGTTTGGATGTAATTCCGAGGCTTAAGTTGGCTTAACTTATGTTGCATATGATTATGCGGGATTCTCCCAGTATCAGTCTTTTCTAGAGGGCTGCTATGGCTTGTTCTTTAAGCATGTAGAGAGTTTGGATGTAATTCAGAGGCTTAAGTTGGCATAACTTATGTTGCATATTATTACGCAGGATTCTCAGATGGCTTTTGTTCCAAAAGACTCGTATTATCCTGATGTTTCTAATGAAACAGTCTTGACAGGCTAAATTTCACAAGTTTCCGTATCTCTTGATTTCTCCATGCCTTGAATGTTTTGGATGCTTGTCTATCTTGGTCTCGTGTAGTCCTTTCTAAACCCCTTTAAGAACTTGTTTGTTTCACAGAACTAGAGTTAGAAGTCCTCCATGTAACAGCATTTTCGACCATTAGGTTTCTGCATTTTCCAGAAAAATATTAGAATTGGTGTTTCCGGTGGTGGAGTTGGAACTAATTCCGGAGTACCCAAATGTTCGGTCCAGTTTTGGGATGGAACTGGAGAGGAGCGCGATCTTTATTTATTCGGTTATTTACTTTTTGATCATTGCGATCTTTATTTTATTAGGGAAGGTGGTTTTGAACAGAATTGTTTTCCTAGGAGTTGAACTGTTTGATCACGTAATTGACGCCTGACAGGACAAAGTGTTCTGTAATATACCATTTTGTAAAGGACGTGTGAAAGCAGGAGATAGCAAGGGGGCTTGTTGCCGTGTTTTCTTTTTGTATGGAATGGAGGTGAGAAAAGGGTCCCAATTTTTCAAATGTGGAAGTTGCGACTATTGACCTCTCGGTTAATCCGGTTGGTTGGTGGATTTGTTCTTCACACAATTGACTAGTGTTCAATTCTTGGGGTCAGGCCACAAGAAAGTAATTTCTTGTGAATTTTCTAGTCCTGACGTAGATGACTTGTCTTTGACCGGACTGGAGAAGGGATTAGTCGAGGTGTGTGTAAGTTAGCCCGGACACTGTTGTTGGAAGAAACAAAAAAAAAAAAAGTTGCAACTATTGTGGGGTCCTTGGAAATTAGCATATGAGATTTTTGTTAAGTGATCACATGACCTTCTGGATGGGAATTCTGAGGGCAGGTTGATATCTTTTGATAAAGGTTTCACGTAGTGGGGAAATAGTTAAAGTCCCACACTCTGACCCTTCAGGCTTTAACATGATTATTTAACGCTAAACTCAAAAGATTAATTACCTTTTTGACCCGCTCAACAGAACGATGTCTACGATCTTTAGAGAATCAAGATTCACTTACGAGCGCAAACGCAGGGTAATGATTGAGAGAGGGAGCAATGACCATTTTGAAGGATTACGCGACTGAGAGAGTCTATTAATACAATTCTTTGCATAATAATGTACACAATATGTTTATGTGACACTGTATTATTGGGCAATGTAAATTTGCATCCCATCCACAGAGAGAGAGAGAGAGGAAAACGAAGGGGATAGAATCACGTAGTTGGGATTCTGCAAACTTTACTTGGTTTCTTTCTTCTTACCTTTTTTAGGAGGGTGATTCGAGGAAAAGAAAACAAACGTTTGAGAAGGAAAAACTCACAAACCAAACCAAAAAGACTACAAACCAGACTGCCCGAAAGAACCTAACTACAACGCGATTAAAGATTAAGAGACAAAGACGATATACTAATAACAGTCACGAGTCATGAAACAACGGATCAGGATAGAGGTAAGGGATCACTGTAGCTATCTTCAATAACGTGCTATTGTTTACGCTTTGTTGTATCACAGCTTCGTCGGCATTGGTCCACATTGAGGGATGCTTTTTTTTCTTCTTTTCTTTCTCTTTCTTTCTTTCTTTCAGGTAACCCAAGTTAGCTTTGCTCAACAAGATGTGTGGGTTGGCACTATTCGAATTCAGTCCATAATTATCCAGCAAATTATCAAGTCAAGATTCATCACCTCCTAAATTTTGATGATGACATTTAGTTCAGTGGAGGACCCAACACTACCTTCAAGCACTTGAAGGCAATCGGCTCTGCTAACAATAGCTCGTAGTTTTTTTTTTTTTTTTTTTGCAAGACGGTAGGATGTTAAGGGTTAATTGTTAGTAGTAGTTACAAGAGGAGTCGAGCACCTCCTCCATGAGAAATTGAATAAATGTTTCTAGTTATGGCCATATTACTTAGACCTTCGTTCTATTATGGAGTCTCTTGGTCCTTTTACAAATTATTTTGTTTTTCCGAAAAAGTTGCAAGGAAAGTTCCTAATACTAATACTCAGGGCGCATCTCGGTCTTTTTGGACTGTTCAGATTTTACATACACTCTTACTGATAAAAGTGTTTTTAAAATCCGGACCGTCCAAAACACTACTGGACGACTGTGATGGGTGTTGCGAGTACCACGTAAAGCGCCACGTGACCCAAATTTTTCTCGTAACTTATGGGACACTCCCATTTTGTATCCTTTTTTTCTAACACCAAAAAAATAATAAAAACAAAAATAAAAATCACACATCTGATGTCAACTGCACCTCAGCATAGTATCGCTCCACCATATCAGCTTTTCTTTTCCTATTATTCTATCCTCTCCAATAACCTAACCTACCATTTATATTCGGCACCAAGCCACCGAATCCTCTGTCCATCTTCAACTTATTTCTTTAAGCAAAGAGATTCTGTCCCAAATTGAGCAACATTCTGTAGGACCCAAAGTTGATTAGTGTCACTAACTCGTCAAAATCCCATGTCTAATCACATTCCTTTTTTTTGGCCACACGATAGATGTGAGCTATGGTTCGTTATTGGTCGTTACGACAGGAGTTGAGCCCTTCTTCCATGAAAACTCAAACTCATGACCTCTTCCTCATAAAAAAGAGTAACGAACCAACCACACATGGTGTGGTGTTTGATATCCCATTCAACATACTCCTACTGTAAACATTTCTTTCTTTTTGTCGTTTGCGAAACCAAACAAGTACTTGCTGGCTTCTACGCTTCTTTGATATCACCAAAAGGTCCAAGAATTGGAAATCACATAGAAATCTCGTTCCAAAGCCAAAACACTTACTGTACCTATAGTTAATGGTTAGTACTAATTTTCTTACATAATACTTTGAACAAACAATGGATAAAGATATGCTTTTCCACATATTCGTCAGAGACTATTGTCTTCAGCACTGCATAGTCATCTTTGCACTGATGTCGGGGTAGAAACTAAAGTCTCGTTGCATATCAGGAGCACGAAAGAGTATGTTCAGTCCCATCAAACTGCTATAGTCTATGGAGACTTGAACCCAATCATTAACGAGACTTCAAATAACCAACCATTGAACCAAATTCATCCCCGAAATGGCCCATTTCAAGTTTCATGGACCATTTCGGGGATATTTTTCATATACTCTTCTACTCCTCTTCCAAAAAAAACAAAAACGAAAAACAAAACCACCAAGTGGTGGTATAGGTTAATAATACTCAATCAACCATCTCTAACCCTATACCAGTATACCTGTCCACAAAGATTCTCAAACCTTGTTCTTTAGGAGGACCACTCTAGAAACCAAGTTGTTAAGTTGAACCACTTGTTCAGTGATGAACCCTATTGGCTATGCTCTGTTTTTATATGAACAAAAAATTATTAGAGTAGACTAAATTAATGGGATCCTTCGAATACTGAGCAAAGATATGAAGGGAGCCAATTTGCCACCTTCCACTAACCGACCTTTCTTGCATGCGTGTTGACATAACAGTGTCTCTTTTTTACTTTTTCCACATATTTTTCATTTTCTTTTCGGCTCCCAAAATCTCTCTTTCTCGAAAGAAATGCCTTTTACCCCTCATATTTAATAAAAAAACAAAAACCCATGATTTATTTTACATCATAAAGTAACATTGTCTATAAATCCACTCACTTCCTTCATTCTGATGTCTTAATTCTCAAAAAACAAGTCTCTCTGTTTCTCTCTCTGTTTTTCTCTGCAACTGCGAGTTTTGATTTGTAAGATGGGAAATTGTGTGGTTCTTTTGAAACCAAAAACAAGATCCAGCAGTGGAGCTGCTGAAGACGAGAACCATAAAGTTGTGAAGATTGTGAAAATAGATGGAAAAGTTTTAGAACTCAAATCACCAGTTACTGTGAACGATTTACTTGCAAATTTTTCTGGGTTTGGCGTTTCTGTATCAGAAACAGCTTCCCAGAATCTGCCTTCAACTTATGAGTTGAAGATGGGAAAGATATATTATCTCAGACCTACGAATACTTCATCTGCAGTCGAAACAGAGGAAGCAGCAGGGGTGTCTGTGAAGAGGATTAAAGTGGTGATAACAAAGCAACAGCTTCAAGAGTTGCTGTCCAAACAAATATCAGTTGAAGATGTTTTGTCAGGGCTCGGTGTTGGCGGGAGGACGACATCGTCTTGTATCGATTCTCCTTCAACATGCTGGAAGCCTAAGCTTGAACCTATTCAAGAAGTGAGTGAGTGAATTTTTTAGGATTTTGGGTGACTATAAGGTGTAGTAGAAGTGTGTTGAATATGACAGCAGGAAGAATAGGATAGGCAGAGGCTTAAACAAGTACTATAAGGAATTCATACACAAGGATTTTGACTTGTATTTGTTTTTCAATCGAATCAAGCAGTACTTCTTATCTGCATAAGCACATAAATTTTGCGGATTTTTTTTTGTGTTTTTAGTCTGATCTTTATTGTAGTTCATTGCTTCTTTTTCACTTGTTAGTAATTGTGTGTCCGGATCAATTACATGCATATCGATTAATCCTTGGTCCTAAAGTTTGCAACCGAACAAATTTTCAGTGCTCCCATCAATTACATGCATATCATTAATCCTTGGTCCTAAAGTTTGCGACCGACCAAATTTTCAGTGCTCCCAAGAAAGATTCTGCTAACGACAAGAATCGCATATGCAAACTCAGAATGGAAAGCATTTACTTGTTGTCATGCTCTCACTCAATCAATTCCTTTGTTTGCAGAAGGCTTGTGGAATTAAGCAGAGAAGAACAGGAAAACAACGCAGTTCAATTCAAGAAACTATAAGATTGCTGCTTATCATTTTGTACATATTATTTACACATAATACGAAAGGAAAACTTCACTCTAAGCCGAAGATGTCACGAGACTTAACCGGAAAAACACAAAAGAAGCAACCTCGTGCGAACAATCATAAACACGCGTTCTTACTGAATCGCGACATCAATCACCTTCCGCTCTACTTTGGCCTTAGGAATAGAGATCAAGAGAACTCCATTCTTGAGCTCTGCTTTGACCTTATCCTTCTCGCAATTATCAGGGAGACGAAGGCGAGTGTCGTACGAGCTGTAGCTCTTTCCCGACCACGAATCATCTCCGCCTTCTTCCTTCTTGTGTTCTCCTTTGATAACAAGCACATCGTCTTCTATAGCTATCTTCACATCTTCTTTAGAGAGTCCGGGCATGTCAAACCGCATCTTGATTTCGTTTTCGTCGTCTTTGATGTCCCAAGGAGCTCTTATCTCGGATGAAGACTGGTTCCTTCCGGGGAAAGGCATAGCATCCTCGAATAGTCGATCCATTGTGTCCAGCATTTGGCGCATCGTCCTCATTGGTGACAAGGGGTCCAATAAACCTGATATCAAAATTAAATCTTTGCTAAATAACAGTCCCAAAACATAATATTCGCCTGTCCTCAATTTCTTGTCCGTTTTTTCGATATGCGTTTCATATCTAATATTTTTATATTTTTCAATCTATAAGATTTTCTACGATTTAAAAAATATTATTTGACAAAAATAATTAAGATCAATCGAATAATATCCATATTACATTGAATATATAGGATAATGGACCCGAGGACCTGCAATATACTTATTAGTGCGTTGCACCGTGCATCCTAGCATCTCTGCCATTCACAAGATTTTCAATGATCCATATTTGCATATGCTTTCTGGACGCAGGGATGGTGCAGAATCTGGATCATTAATTTCCAGATGAATAGCAAAGATATGCGCTGCACCATCCCCGCTTTCATATAATATATATCTGAATTCTAAAGATACAAAATTTGAGGTATTGTGAATAATAAAAATGAACAAGAAATTCTAACCGGATGAAATATCAATCACTGCTTCCATATAAAATACAGTTACCAAGTAGACACGTACCGAAAGGAGAGATATCGACGGCCATACGTTGAGGCCGGCGCTCAACGGCCGTCCCCTGCTGTTGGCTGCCTTGATTATTGCTGACGTGAACGTCGACGGCCGTATCTTTGTTATCTCCGGTAGCCTGAGCCCTCACTGCGGACAACCTATTTGGCCTTCGAAGGTTGGTTGAGGAGGGAAAGAAGACAGAGCAAGGCCCAACTGTTCTTAACGCCGAGCTGGTCCCGGCCTTGTTCGATACGAAAGGTAAACAGGGGCATGCCAATGTAGTTGAAGCCATTTCGGGAACCGGTTTTTGTCAAGAAAGCAGAAGAAGGAAACTTAGGAAAGCAAAACGTATATGCGAGTGTCTCCGGCGAGTATAAGGTTTGTTTCGAATGATGTTGTATGCGAATGTGGAGAGATTCCGACATATTTATAGGCATGCTACGGGAGAATGCCTCTGTTGATTATGTGCAGAGACTCGAGAGAGATCGCGAATGTTAGAGAGAGAGAGAGATGAAGGATCTGGATAATGCCTCTGTTGATTAATTTCTCCTTCTTTCGGGAAGCATCGATCGGAAAATCATATCAGGGGCGAAAGGGTCTTTTAGTAAATCTCAATATTTTTACTTTTTTATTTTATAACAATTTATAACATTATATCTTTCTTCTGTCTTGAAGGTGAACAAATAAAAGGTCTAGGTTGAAGATTTATGTAACGAATATTACAAAAAAGGGAAATGATTTTTGCATTCTAAAAGTGGAATTGGTGTTGACACTTCCATTTTGATATTGACACTCTCTATTTTGATATTGGTACTCCCCATTTTATCTTTATTAGGTGAAGTTAATAAATCACTATTTTACTTTATAATTATATTTTTTTCTTGCTTTCAAAATACAAGTGTGTTTTAACAACTTCACCTAATAAAGACAAAATGGGGAGTGCCAATATCAATTCCCTCTAAATTTTATCTAGCACTTATGTTGTGTAGGGCTGCAAAAGAAACGAGCCGTTCGCGAACTATTCGATACCAGATTCGATAAGAGCTCGTTGGAGTTTGATTCATCTACTAAACGAGACGGACCTGGACCCCAATGTTAAGCTCGGTCCATAAACGAGCCGACCTTGAACTTGACGATATTCGGCTCGGGTGGGCTCGCGAACCTAAAAAATATATATTTTACATGTTCGTAATGAATTTTTTGTATTGTATATATATAAACTTTTACAAGTACTACAAACTTAATATGTTAATATATTTTTATGATTTTATATATGTACGAGCTTATTTATGTACAAAATAAAAATTTTATTTATAGTTTTAGACCTTATAAGAGCATAAATATATACTAGTATTTTTCACTCGTTAAGGCTCGTGAATATGTTCGAGTTCGAGTCAAACCTAGGCAAGTTCGGCTCGTCAATTTTTTAGTGAGCTCGAGCTCGGCTCGGGTTCGTTTAAAAACTTAACGAATGAATCTGAACATTCTAAAGTTCGGCTCATTTGCAGCCCTAAGGTTGTGTGTAATATGAAGGACTAAAAGACAACTTTTGGAGTGCATTTATAAAATTATGGAGTGCAAAAATCATTCTTTAACAAAAAAGAATGAGTATTTAAAAACGCATAAAAGTTGATCCTTTCCAAAAAAAAAAAAAAAAATTAGAGTTCAGTCATAACTTTTTACTTTTGTCAATTCCTCTTGTCGAAGAGCAATCAAATACGAATTCGCAAAAATTTAATACAAAACTAAAAATTCAAAAAGTGTTAAAAGTCAAGTGACTACTAACTTAAAAGAGAATTTTAATTAGGTATCGTGTATCAAAATTATCCTTATGATTCCATCCTATGAAATTTGAATAGTTATGATTCCATCCTGTAAGTGGATAATCGGACCATTGTGTTCAAATCTCATAGGATGGAATCATAATAATATTATTAGTATAGAATGTCTAATTAACTCTCCCTAACTTGAGTAAACTACCAAATGGGGGAATACTTGGTTCATTTTAGTATTATACTTAATTAGTTTACGTAAGTGTATATCAGGAATAGAAACAATCCTGTAGATAAGCCTCAGCAATGCAAGTTGGGAAATGATTTTTATCCCAAAAAAATTGGGGAAACGACAAAAGAATAAACTTTTAGACTGTCTAAAATTGCTAAAAGTTTCTAAAATTGCTAAAAGTGGCCCTTTGTCAAATGAATTGGATTTCGGTAGTATAATTTTTTACTTTTATTTTTCTGATTCCTCTTGTCAACGAGAACCAATAAGTCACGAGTTTCATGCAAAACTAACTAACATGATTTTTTTTTTAATAAATACAAATTTTGAAAGTGACTTCTAGCACCGCGACTTATTTTGGGTGCAGACCACCATATTCTTGAATAATAATAATTTTCAGGATAAAGTTCTTTTTTCTTGGGTTATTCATGGTCTCTATAAATTTACTTAAATTCTTTCGCATTTGCCCCTTTTAGTATCAAATTTCTTCGTTTGCGAATGGTTGCAATTCATCTGGAAAGACGGCCCACACAGAAGTTGCTACTAATCAGCCCAGGCCCAATGTGACACCTCCCATGAAAAAATCATGCACAGCCCATTGAAATGGTCGATCTAGCAACCAAAATTTATTTATGGTATGCAGAGCATGGACATAAAGTAGGAGTGATAACTGATAATGGAGGTGGTGTTCATTGAATCACATCAAATGGGAGGGCAATAAAGTAGCCGACAAACTCGCCAATATAGGAGTCGAACAAGAATACAAGTGGGTCTCCCATATTTCGCCGCCTGAGGAAATCATCCCCCTCCTTGAAGCCGACATGAGGGGTGTAGCTTTTGAGAGGGATTAGTTTCGTTTGTTTTTCTGCTTTCCTATGTACCAAAAAAAAAGGAACAAGTTCTTATTTAGACTAGGTTCGAAAACTTAATGAGCTTCAAAATATATTAAAGCTTAGCATGTCAAGTCGATCTCAAACAAGCTTTAATCAAGCCGATAAACCTTGAATTTTTCATACATCCGAACGAGCCAATAGTAGCTTGTTCCAGCTTGATTTTAAAACTTAACAAGCTTCGAAAAGATGTTCAAGCTTTACAAATCGACATTTTTTTATGTGAAGGAACTAACCGATACTGAATAAGCTTTTAACGAACAAACACGAGCTCGAATTCGAATAGCTATGCTCGTTTATGAGCCATAACATAAAGCAAACAATCGTGACCTCTTTATCAATGAAAAATATACCTTAACATACTATCACATATTCAACAAACCAATCACCACTCCTATCACTCTTTTAGGTCAGTTCATACAGGACTTTATCTCGATTTTTGTTGAACTTTCTACTAATAGATGGTAGAATTGGAAAAAAAATTCAGTACCTACCGGGTACCACGTGGCCGAGCCTACGTGGTACCTGAACATTGCATCCGGGCCGTCCAAAAGTGTATTGGACGGCCGAGATTAAAACATCCTCACTCTCTCTCCTCTTTCTCTCCCCTTTTTCTCTGTCTAAATCCGGACCGCCCAAAGTGAAAATGAACGGCCTAGATGTGCCGAACGGGTGCCACGTGATACGCATTCGGTACTGAAAAATTGCTCGTAGAATTGGATGTCCACGAATTAGTTGAAGTGGACGTAAACAGGGCCAAACACCCTGAGTTATCGAACAAACAAAAAAAATCAATCACCACTTGCCAATCGATAGAAACATCACCAATAACCTCCCCTTTCTTTTTAAGACAAGTACGGGATGCAGGTGGCAAAGAAATGAATTAAAGCTACCAAATACTATATGAGTAATTCACCTATTGGAACAGAAAAGATTTGCTTCCTGTTCCCACCCACCATAGCTTTAAGTCAGGATGTCAGCATTTATATGTTTTGCCACTTTACAGGGCAGGCCTCTTTTTGACTGGCTATAAGAGCAAGAATTAAATAAAAAACTATCGCATTGAGCCACTCCATTTCCCCCTTTTTATATTCTCACACAAAAATAACATCCAATATTCCAACAGAATTATGGTTTTCTATGAAAACGAAAGCAAACAGAACGCAATTAAGTTCAAAGAGTACACATTAACACATCCAACGGGTCTATGGGTACACCACACTGGTGTACCCCAATTGCACACCAGCCCATCTCAACCATCCAAAAGCGTTTTGGACGTTCCGGATTTTTTACAAACTATTCGCGCAAATAATTTGTTTAAAATCCAGACCGTCCAAAATACTTTTGGACGCCGGTGTACCAAGTGTATACTAGTATGGTGTGGGGATGGACTTTTCCTTCACCCATATCATGAAAAAGATCCTTGAACAAATGTCTTGTCTTTATCTTATAAGTACTGGGATAATGATGGTTCATGCATCACCAGTTTTGAGTGCAAATTTGACAGAGTTCTCGCTAGCTCCAATTGCAAAATCATCAAAGCCAACAAACAGCGCTGCCAAAAAAAAAAAAGGACAACTAATTATTTTCTCTTTCATAAATATCACGTGGTCGCGAGTCGGCCCAATAGTTCAAGCGTCTGTTATATCCCTCTCAATTATATACCTCTCTATCGGTTATGAATTAAAACTGTGCTAGTGAATGTGGAAAGTGTAGAAGTTACAACGGTGATATTTGATTCTTACCCAACACTCCAACAGTTCAGTGGGGTTCTTAGCAAAACAGTAACTTGAATGCACAAAGTATGGAATTTTAAGGACGGACTCGTGAATTCGTACCCGGGACTTCTATATCAACAGCTCCAAACAGGCAAATAACTGTTCTCTTATTCCTCTTCTCCCTACACCAAATCCACAAAAAGAACATAGCCACTATGCTCTCTCATCACCAATAGCTCAAAAGCCCATAACACGTGAAGCAATGAGAGTTATTTTTAAAGAAAACCAAAGGGGAATGCTGTGTGTGTGTGTGTGCAGCTTTCTGCATACTCGAGAAAACACTCTTACATGACAATGTCAAGTGCCTGACACACAAACCAATAAGTATTCCATGCCACAAAAGAAGAGAAACATTCTTTTGCCAGAGCATAAGCTACCAAATTTCCCTACAGTTGCTCCATTTAATAATTGGCGTTACACTAATGCAAGCACAGTTCAAACTTCAAATACTGTGGTGAATGTCAGTTCCTTGTTGGATCATGTTCCCCTCTTCTTCTTCTTGATTTGCATAACTCTACATCTTCCATTTCAAGACATTGTTAAAGACAAGCATTTTTCATGGGGAAGAATGGAGGAAACTCGTGGTTGAATGCAGTGAAAAAGGCTTTCAGGTCTCCTGGTAAGGAGAGTGAGAAAAGAAGCAGCAGAAGGAGAGAAGAAAATGAACAAGAAGATGAGGAGAAGGTAAATATAGTGTTCACATAAGTATGATTTATGCGTATACGTATAAATTGTTTGTGTATATTTCTAATAACTTGCTGTAACGAAATTTGTTGCTGGTTTTTTGCAGAAGAGAGGAAAGCGAAAGTGGATTTTCCGGAAACCTTTGGTTGCTGAAACGACGATACAGCACAATGAAGCAAAGAACTTGAGAACCAGTGGTGATACTTCAGTGACTTCTGGTGCAGAGACTCTGCCTAAAAACACTGTGCCTAAAGCTACTGATGACAAGCAAAGGAGGGCAATTGCAGTGGCTATGGCAACCACAGCAGCCGCTGAGGCAGCGGTAGCAACAGCCCAAGCTGCCGTGGAGATTATTCGGCTAACTGGCCCTTCCATTTTGGTCAGAACACACTTTGCTGCTATAACTATCCAAACAGCCTTCAGAGGGTACCTGGTAATAAGTTTTCCTTGCTCTTGTGATAAAGACACTAATCTGTTTGGTTGCAGTTTCCAGAATTGGTTTTGCGCGAACACTTTTCAAGAACTGTTTTCAAAAGTAGAAACACTCATGTTTTTATATCTTACAGTAATGTTTAGCGAAGATGGAATCCTTTGCAAAAATTATGCTGGAAAGAACTAAGAAGTAAACCTGATTTTGAATGATTTTGGTGGGAATCCTCACACTCTAAATTCACTGGAGGTGATTTAGAAGCTAGCAGAAAAATTACAAACCCACAACTCCAGGTCTCCAACAAATAAGTTTCGAACATCGTAATTGAACAAGTTTAAGAAATATGTTTAGCAAAACTGATTCAAAAAACTTCAACAATGTGAGAATTGCAAAGAGAGTGGTGATGAACATACCAGTGATATTCTGCAGGCGAGGAAAGCTCTGCGGGCACTTAAAGGGGTGGTGAAGCTACAAGCCTTAGTAAGAGGCCACAATGTCCGAAGGCGAGCAAAAAAGACACTCCAATGCATGCAAGCACTGGTTCGAGCGCAAGATCGAGTGTGTGAGCAGCGCAAGAGGCTCTCGTATGAAGGGAGCATAGATTCCATGTTGAGTGACTCCAACAGCTTGTGGGGATCTCACTATGCAGACAGAAAATCCATTGTGAGTAATTTTTGTTAGGAGTTTATTCTTCATGTCATAAGCTCCTTTTTATGTTTTGATTTCCTTTGCTACACTGAAACGCAGTCCGGAGATAGTGTACATGAGCTACAAGCCATGCCACCAAAAACAAAGGAAGCTGCACTTAAGCGCGAAAAATCCCTTGCTTATGCCTTCTCTAACCAGGTTTGGACATCTCTGTTTCTCTTTTCTTTCCAATTTCCCTGTTGCTGCTTCAGCTTACTAAAGCCCCCAAATGGTTCTAATAACCAGATGTGGAGATCTGGTCAGGACCAGTTCAGAGGCAGTGAAGAGGAGCAACTAGAAGAGAAACATAGATTGTCAGATCAGTGGATAACAATGAAACAACACGAGAAGACACGCAGAGCTTCGTGTGATCAAAGAGACATGATTAAAACCCTTGAAATCGATACCTCTAGGCCTCACTCCTACATAAACCTTAATTTTCAGAGATTGCAAAATCAGAGTTACCACTACCACTCTGACTCCTCACCTCTCCGCAGGACAAGGGAAAACCTCATTGTTAACTCGCGCACCACTCCATCCCCTTCAAAAACAAAACCACTGCAAGTACAATCAGCTAGCCCACGTTGCCAGAGACAAGAGAGGGACCACTACCCAAAAGCTCAGACACCCACCGTGAGCTCGGTTTATCACCACGGAACAGGTGGAAATGCTAATTCTGTGCCAAACTACATGACTGCAACTGAGTCGGCCAAGGCTCGGATTCGGTCACAAAGTGCACCAAGGCATAGGTCAGTGACCCCTGAGAGAGAGAAATTTTGTTCAGCAAAGAAACAGCTGTCCTTCCCCATTCCAGACCCTTACAATGGTGTTGGCACTAGTCAGTGTGGTTATGACTATTACCTGAGGAGCCCAACTAACAAGAACAGATATAGGGATCATTCTGGGTTGGAGCAGATGTCAAACACGTCTTCATGCTACGACTACCTGGGTGAGGAGGTTTCTACAGCTTCGATCGATCAGTCGTGGTAGGAGGTGGTTAAAATGAGCTTATTTATCATTAAGAGGACCTGACTTAATAAAAGCTCGTGCGTGGAGATCTACGTATATTGTACTATTAGTGAAGTTCATTGAACAACCTTTCGTGGGTTTTCTACTAGGAGTGGCAAACTACCTTAATCTGTATTTCATTTCACTGACAGAAGCTAATTCATTGCCTCAGAGTGTCATAAATTTTTACTTTAATGTATTTGCAATGGATACTATTTCTAAGCTGATTCCTTCTGTTTTATGAACTTCACTTGACTCACTCTGAGCATTTTGCACAGCTTCGAATCGTTTGGACTACCTATGCTCTTGCTGTAAAGCATCGATATGCTGTATTGACTGTGTTTTTTGGTCTTGTTCTTTAATGAACTCTTTAGGTAAGGTTCTAAACAAAGCCTCATTTCCCATAGGACACTGACTTTGAGTAGCTAGCCTCATGCGCATATTAATGACAAAAGTAGAACCAAGCTATACAAAAAATTATGCTTTGGAATCAACAATTACACTAAAATATTCTGCGAGCTTTGTATTTGTAGTCGAGGGATTAAGAAGAACCTGCATGTATCAACATGATGAAGAACTTGCGGCAAATTCTATACTTCAAAACCCTAAAAAAGTGACACTGCAGACTATACACAAACTTCATACAACCAAAATTTTATTCTAGAGAAGTTTTGCGTGCCTGTGAATGTTGATGAAAAGGCACATAAGGTTATCTACGAACTCTTACAGTGAAGCTAGTTTTCGGAAAACAACTAGACACCATTTCGGGCCTTTAAAACACGCCTTCTTATATCCCATTTGTCAGTTTTTCAAGGCAAATTGCAGTCCTACGTTTATTCGAGGTCAAGTCAGACAGTAGCAAGTCATTTTTGCGGAAGTCTACAGTTGTCCTCCTTTAAATCAAGTTCTCCTAGTGTTCATGGTGATGGTTATGTTCAAAATGGTTACTGCCGACTTTTTCCAATGCATTTTCTTACCTACTAAAATTACCATTCATGATCCATATTCCTACATAAAAATGCAGTGAGCAAGGTGGTGCTGGTGCCAGTAGCGTCTTTATTCTAAGAATTTCCTCATAACTCAATGTTTTCCAGAGGTTTAAAGTCCATCCCTTCATAGTTTTACTAGAAAACCCTACTTAAAAACCTCTCAAGTCTTCTCTATCATTGAGGATTCAAGGTTCCCTTGTCAGTAGAGTGTTTGCCATCCTCTGCTTGTCCATTTGCTTTCTGATAAACCTCGAGTGCATCCTAAATCCTAATACTTTTACAATCCAGACATCATGGTCTGCCGAACTCTTTGTAATCCTTGCATGTCAATGGAGAAAATGGCCGTCATCCCACAATTTCGATAAAGCTTGAGGTTCAGGAGCTTGGTGGTTAGAACCAAATTAAGGGTGAATCCACGCTATATCTTTGGTCTTCAGCCTAATGCCAAAATACTACTCGTTTCCGTTAAATGGTATTTTAGTTGATGTATGTATGTGTGTAAAATGGATTACCTTGAAATCCGTGAAAATATGGGATTTAGTCAATTTAGACAATCAGGGAAACTCACCCTAATTATTCCCAAAGATAATCGAACTTCTGAAGTAACTTTTCATCAAGATTTTTTGGATTAATCATTAATCTCAACGAGAATAATCAGAAAAGTATAAATATATAAATTGAAAAGATATCGCACTAAAGACACATATTTCGAACTTTTTTTTTTCTTTTACTTTTTAAATTCAACTCGCCAAGACAAATGATTGATGTATAAAATTTCACAGAAATCTAACAAAAATACAGACGTAGAGATACCAAAGAGAGTTCCCTAAATTTAGGAAACAAGAATGACACATTTTATCAAACACCCAACATTCAACAAAGATTAATATTGGTCTCCACCAAATTAAGGATCAAAATCTCTCATTCAAACCAAAACATTCTTCACAAAATGGAGGAAACAGGTGTGAATTGTGAAACGTCTAACCTCCCCGACAAGCCCAACAAGATGACCCTAAGTAGTAGTACTATTTACTTGTTCCTGGTCCATGTCACTGGGCCATCCTCTGGCCCATTAGTAAGGGAGAAAGATTTTGCTCACCACCATGAACGTTACCCTCATTCTCTCTTAAACATCATCCTAATACATGCCAGGTATATGGATTGTCCACACCACCTCACCAAAAGCCACATGTAGTCTGTCACCTATTCTGTTTGTTTTTAATTGGTTGGAGAGTGACGATAGGGTTAAATTGATGAGATTTTAAATAATACCATGTGTTTATGTGACATTTCGTTGATGTCGGGAATCTCCGAGTGATTTTGGGGAAAGTTTATGGGTTATTTTGAAATTTTCCCACAGAATTCAATAAAAGCCGCTATAAACAGTTTTACTCTTAACACCAAATCCAAGGTAAAAACAAGTAGGAGCACCCGCACGTGGGTGTTAACGAGGGATGGCTATTATGTCCGATCCGTTAGTATCCAATTCGATCCCGAGAACGGATCGGAGATTTGGAGACTTGTTTTAACTCTTTGAGCGATCCGAAATAAACTCTTATGCAATGCCTAATTGGCTGCGCCAGGTAGAGGTGGAGGAGGCCGTGCTTTGAATTGCCAAATCTGGCAGTTCTATTGCCTTACATTGCTTACCCACGTCCCAGAAACTGATTTTCACATCTGGAAAGCCAATGCAATCCATCAGTTTGCCTCAGATTGTTCTTCTTCCTGGACAATGTACTGGCCTTCTTTGAAACAGGGTTCTGCAGCCAATCTTTGGCCTGAGATGGTCAAGCAAATTTAACTCCATAACTGACATATCTCACCTCTCTCTCGACCGACAATATTCATATCCTCATTATCATTTCATAGTGGGCAAACATATAGTTGAGAGAAGGTTTTCGTTAGCTTTTGCATGTCCTTTTTTTTTTGCTGCTTTTAAATGTAGTGTACGCAGGGGTGCAACATCCGAGGTGTTTATCTTGCGGTTTGAATTTCATCTCGGGACGGCGCAAATTTCCATGGACTGAGATGAAGTCCGGACCATTGATTGCGAGGTGAATAGCTTGGATGCCACACTGTAAACATGTAGTGCAAGTGCAGGGTCCCCGAACTCCGCTCTTGATAGCTGCTTTCCAGAAATGTCTCCGGATAATAATTCACCTTTTGCATAGAAATAATACAGATATGAAAGAAGACATTGTGTGCAAATATCTTTCTGTTCAAAAAAGAAAAGAAAAAGACATTTGTGTACGGCATGATTCTTTTATAATCATGGTCTCTAAGAAAAAACTCCTGGATTCCCAAAAATTGTGGCATGACCCAATAGGTCAGGACACGGGAGTAGCGGCTTTTTCTTTGTTTATATATATATATATATATATATAAATATATATATATATTTTTTGGGTTTTGATTACGAATTTGTTTTTTAAGCGATGTGGTTATTGGCTTTAATTGCTATTGTTGGGATTTGTTGTAGGAGTATTGATATTGTGTTAATGTAATTCTATCGAAGGAAATGATTTTTATACTCATTTTTACATTTATTAATATGAATTCATAAAAATGTTTTTTCGTAGATGAGAAATCGATCTAAGTAAAAGAGTGACGTTGCAATTCCATGTGAGTGAAGATAAGTAGATAACAAAAAGGTCGTATATCCATATTAAAAAGTGTTAAAATCACTTCATTTTGTTAGGGTTGGGATTATCGCAAGATAATTCAACATTTTCCCGTGGTTTTTTTCCCCACAATTCAGAATTATCTTTTGTCCTTCGGAAAGATATTTCTGATATAATTTTAGCAGCTGCTCTCCGGGAGAGTTATTGAATATATTAATTGTATGAGATAATTATGGAAATTTTTTTTTTGAACAACAAAGAAATTTCATTATCAGATGGAGTATAAAAGAATGGTATCATTATAATAGGAAAAGCAAATGTATTGAGAGAGCTTCGAAAAGTATTAAACTGTCCTAGTTTTATTGAAGATGATTACCTTCCTAGGAGTAATTAGTAGTAAATGATCGGAAGAACCGAAGAAGGGGTATGGTGAAAACAAGAGGAGATCGAGGATTAGTTTGGTTGGTTTCTGGATTTGCTCTCGCATATAGTAATTGATTTGAGTTCAATTCTTGTGGTCATGCCGTAATAAAGTCATTTCTTATGAATTTCCTAGCGTCGGTGTAGATAGCATGAAAGAGCACTAATAGAAGTTGGCGTAAATTGGTCCGGATATTTCTTAGTGTCGCCAAAAATAAAAGAGAGATGAAAAAAGGATAGAAGGTGGTACTAGTACTGACTGGTGCTGGGGAATTGGCAAATCATATACTAGTATGGTATACGGAACAGGACCAATAACAGCACACAATGACCGTGTTTCCTTGGCGGAGGTAGCTTTGGACTTTTACCAAAGCAAGCAAAAGCATTTGTTGTTAGTCTTTGTGGTCCATTTCGTTGGTTGTTGTCCCAATTGTCTTTTCCTTTGGACCCTCGTGGCTGTCCCTGTCTCTGTCTCTCTCTCTCTCTCTCTCTCTGTCTCTCTCTCCTGCTCCTGTGTATAAGATCTTGCAATCTTCAATTATTTCTTTTAGGAGATTGATAAAGCCACTTCTTTCTTCGACTGCATTCACAAGGCAACTAAAGAGAACTCTCCTTAACTTGGGCATATTGAGAGTTCGTAACTTACATCAGGTTACAATAGAGAAATCTCTTGTTTATTCCCTAATCTCGTCATGCATGGTTTGTTTTTGATCGGGTCGGGAGAGAGAAATTGTCAAATTTTAGTTTCTTGACCTCGTTTTTATTTCCGTTCTCATGAATTTTAATACTTTCACATTCTCTTATAAGACGCTTCCATGATTGCGTTATTTCTTTCATTCTCGCGTTCACGCGTTCACGTACGTGTATTATGTGACTATTACTAATAAAGCAGGGATTGGGGGTGGTGGGAGTGACATATTTGTATTTGTTTGTTAGTAGTGGGAATAGATGGGGACAACTCATTCTGCTATACAGCTGTCCCTCTCTCTCTCTATCTATCGTTTTAGGGTACCCCATCAACGCTCCCTCCCCTCACCCTTTTGTCCCCACTCATAAATACCCCCTTACCAATTTAATTACTCCCTCCGTCCTCATTTTATAGTCCCAGTTTTCACTTTGTTGTCCCAAAAAAATTATCTTATTTCAAAATTAAATGGGCAATAGGTAATGAATTCTCTTTTTTACCCCTCATTTTGAAATTAATACTACTAAAAAAATAAGAAAATGTAATGATTGAAGGGTAAAATGAGAAAAGTAGATTTTGAAAAGTGCAATGATTGTGTTCCCTTATTTAATTGGAATCCCCAAAAGGAACCCTAAAATAGGGACGGAGAGAGTATTATTGCCGTACGTAGAATAAGTAAGAAAAAAACTAACTCATGGTCCTCCTGCCCTGTTCCCTATAGTGAGGGCCTTACTACAGGGTTGTAGTGCCCATTCGATCGTCCATCTCGATAATAAATGCTCAAATTTTAATCTAAATAATGAATGGATCGGATCATTTGAAGCTTGGATTAAATCCGAACCATCGGTATCAAGATAAACGGCTGGATTGACCTCACTATAGGGTCCCAAGTCCCTACTTCTACTATGCACCTTGGGAAACTCCTCCTACCACTTTAATTTGGTCCAAGGACACTTTTATCCTTTTATTACCCATTGCGGCATTGGCCTTTCAATTTCCTCTCAGATTCCCGTTTGACAATTGAATGCAATGTGCTACCGTTATGTGTCCTCCCACTGCAGAAGAGTGGGAAGGGCGACTGACGAAACAATTCTCTTGGGTCTTGGGCGTGAGCATAGAGGTTATTGACCAGCTATAGAATATTCAGTTTGAGTCATAACTATTGTCCAGAAAGGTGAGTCCGTCACTGCAGCACCACTTAGGTACTAAATGGATAAAGTGTCCTCCATGCCAGTCCCGCAGTTGGCGGAACTCGAACCTGGCAAATTGTGTACGAGAAGGAGAGAGCACTCAAGCCCACCTACTCTTGTCATCTAGGCTAGCTTGGTGGTATCTACAACTAATTTACTCAACCAGATATTACTTTGTTTGATGTGATGTTCGAGTTGTTCTTGTTTTTTTTGGTAATTCGGAAATTCATAAATTAAACTAGAGACAATACAGAGTTTTCCCACATACTAGCAAGCATAGAGTCATAAAAAAGAACAAAAGGAAATTAGTCCCCGACTTGCCTAATGCTAAGGTTGTCCCTAATTAGATAGTACTCCACTTCCTAATGAATGACAGGCTACTCGTAAGAATCTTGAAATCTTCATCTTGTTCTGCCACGACGCGAGTGAGATGATCGGCGCACCAAATATATGACTTAAGGAAGACGATGTTATAGTCTTCGCATCGCTGATGATTGTACTCAGAGGGAAGATGATGTTCGAGTTCATCAATGGCAAAATAAGATATTTGATCAATTATCAGGATTAGGTCGTATGAACAATAAGTAGAACTGTGAGGAAAAAACTAGATAATTTTTTTGGGGGTACTTCGATCAGAAAATTAAAATAACTGATGCTATAAATATTCGATTAGCTTGATATTTTATGCAAGTCAATAATGAGTGATTTCATTACTTGGGGTTTGAAATACTGGAAACACTTCTAAGGGCATCCGCAATCAAGCTCCAAAACTCTATTTTAGAAACCGGATATGATATATAGATGAGAAATTTTACAATTGGATCTCTCTTTTATACAACTTTTTATACTTTTTGGAGGAATCCACCATCCTTTTTAGAGATTTGGAGACCAAAATGGAGGTGTGAGTCTCTATATTTGGAGACCCAAAAGCAAATTTAGATACTCAAATCTCTAAAAATTACAATGGGTCCCTCCATAAAATACAAAAAATTGAAGAACAAAGGAGGTAAATAACAAAATATTCCCTCAATATGTCAAATTCGATCTCTATTTTGAAAGTTTAGAGCTAGGTTGTGAATGCCCTAATGTCAATACAAGGGAGAGAACCACACACTTGCGGAGATATAACCACAAATAATAAAGCAATGTTTCAGTTTTTTATATCAGAATAATAGAACAATGCTATTAACGTAATTGTAAAAACAGAACTCAAAAAAGCCAAAAAACATCGAACAATTTTGGGACACAATTATGTTTGAAGTTGTGTATTTAGGTCTTATTTCATTAACTCAAAAAAGTCAAAAAAATCAGTTTATTTCTAAAATCGAGACAGTTACTCTCTCACAACACATCATATAAAAAGTCGTGAAAAGCCAAAAAAAACTCTATTCCTTTTTGCAAATGAATAGCTTATTAAAATTGCACTAACCGGGAATTTTTCTGAATAACGTTTGACCTCCCATGATAAAAATATTCGAATTTGACGACATTGAAGATATCCTATGGCTATGGACCTTTCGATACAAGAAGATCCTAATCCCACGAAGGTGCCCAAATGCAATTTTCATTTCCCCAGACCAATAAAGAAATAGTAACACTAGAAAAGTACTACGGGGTCTAGCAGTCTAGCTGCTACAGAAAATCATGGATAACACAATAATGCTAGAGAGAGAGAGGAGCAAACACCACGTGGTATCTCTGCGCATTTAGATCGTCCGTTTTAGTTTTGGACGGTCCAGATTTGGAGAGAGAAAGCGGAGAGATAGTGTTTTAATTTTGACTATCCAATATATTTTTGGAAGGTCCGGATGTAATGCTTGGGTACCACGTAGGCTCAGGCACGTGGTACCGAGGTACCCAAAAAATTTCTAGAGAGAGAGAGAGAGAGAGAGAGGGGGGGAGAGAGAGAGAGTTTTTATTTGCTTTTTCTGTTTTGTCTTATCCACCAAGAAAATGTGCGAATGTTGGCAGCACGGGAGCAAAGCAAAACTACCACACCGCACACCTGCACCCACCATTTGCGTACACAACAAACCCTAAAACGCTCACGGGGAGATAGATAGAGAGAGAGAGAGAGAGATTAGAGAGAGAATGAAAACGGGGTTGAGTTGTTTGTTCAAAAATGATAAGTGTACAACAAAAGTGTCCAACTCAGCTCCAACACACTCACATGGTGTGTGGAGCCCACACACATTTCACATTCAAATGTGTGTGGGCTGCACACATATTATGAGTATGTTGGAGCTGAGTTGGACATTTTTGTTGTACATGTATCATTATTGTTGTTTGTTGGTGTTCATGTGCAAAAGGTATTTTCCCGTTTAGGCAAAAATTAAGCAGTGGGTATAATATTGCGGTTCAGACAAGGGATATCAATCAATCCTAGAAGAAAAGTGTAAAAAAGTACTGAATCATTCCCTCTCCACATGATGGGTCATCATCCTCCTGATCACCACCGTCCATTACCATTACCACCACCACCCTCCTCATCATCTCCCCTTACTCTTACTGATGCTGGTGTTGGGCCCACTTGTTGTAACAGCCGACCAAACGAGGTGATGTCTGGAAGCAATATATATATACGCTGCTGCCAATATGATGATAAGGTTGCTGAGGTTTCTGCTACTATTAGTGCTGCTGTTGGTCACTACACTTTTCAGCCTTTTGACATTTCTTCCACCACCACCACCACCACCTCCATCTCCGCCTTCAAATCCCCAGGTAAATCTATTTTCTTAACCCAAGTCAAATCCTCACCAAAATCTCTCTCCTCGCCCTCTCTCCCCGGAGAAATTGTACAAAACTATGCTATTATAGCCTTGCCGGCTGCCTTGGCACTATTTCGGCATGCCCGCACGTCATGTGCTTGGAAATTTTTTTGTATGTCAGGTGGGTACCACCTACATGCTACTCAAACGTTGCATTCGGATTGTTCAAAAGCGTATAAGACGGTCCAGATCGAAAACTATCTCCCCTTTTCTCTCTCTTGTTTCCATCCCTATAATCTGAACCGTCTAAAACCGAAATAAACGACCGGATGAGTTGGCCCACGTACCTGCTTAGCATTGAAAACTCGTTCAAAACTATGTGAGAGTCTTTCTGATTGTGTGTTGATTTCTCTCGTCTTTTGTGTATAGCAGGAGGAGGAGGAATGGCAGCAGCAGATTTGGGATTTCCTTTTACATGGGCTCAGTGGAAAGAGCTGGAGAGACAAGCAATGATCTACAAGTACATGACTGCCTCCATTCCTGTCCCTCCCGATCTTCTCTTACCCATTGCAAGAAGTCTCTCCTCTACAAACCCCAACTCCAGTAATCATTTATTTTCTTTTCATTCTTGTTTTTTTTTAATTTTTTATCTGGGTTTTCTGTTTCTTTTTAATTTTGATCTGGGTTTTCTGTTTCTTGTTATCTGATTTTTTTGTTTTGGTTAATTTGGCGTAGTGGGTAATGCTAATGGTTACCTGAAATTGGGATTACCGTCAAACAACAAGGAAGCAGAGATAGGGAGGTGCAAGAGGACGGACGGGAAGAAATGGAGGTGCTCGAGAGACGTAGCGCCTCACCAGAAGTACTGCGAGCGCCACTTGAACAGAGGCCGTCCCCGTTCAAGAAAGCCTGTGGAAGTAGTAGTAGTTCAACAACCAGAACCACCCACCACTTTCGATAACATGATCAACAAGAAGACCCGTTTCGACAACCATAATCTTCTTCCAAACCCTGAAAATCTTCATTCCAGTACCACTTCCTCACATGGGTTTCTTAGATCTAACCCTACCCTTCACCCAAATGGGTTCCCTCTGTTTCTTGACCATAGACCTGATGAGGATCTCTCTGTTTCATCTTACAAGGACCTCACCAGGTGGGTTGGCTTTACAAGTTTGTTTTCATCTTCAGAAATTTTTCAGTACTGAGCAGGTACGACTGGTGCGGTGCGGGCAATCAAAACACGCCGTTTGGACGTGGGATCCTCCGTTTGGTACAACGTGGGTCGCGTGGTTTGGTACCGTGTGGCATGTTTTGATTGGCTGCAGGGTACCACCGGTGTTCGGCACCTAATTTTTTCCTTACGAAGCTCTTTTATGTACGACATGATTTGGATTTCATAATAGAAAAAGATTTTCTTAAGTGAACTTTTTGTTGAGATTTTACCATAAAAATTGTCATTTTTTTGTAGGGGCTTGGATTGGACTAGGCCTGAACTGAATCTGAATCCATATACAGATTATGGTGTGACTCCGTATACAGATTTCGGGGCTTCTGAACCCGAACCCGAAACCGAACGGATTTCGTTACAAAGTCAGAATCAAATGGAAACTGGGAGGGGTTTCATTGATGCCTGGTCAGATAAAGACACCAACAAGAAGCCCAATAATTCGTCTGTTGTTTCTTCACAATCCCACCTGTGGCCTTCTTGTCTAACCCTATCCATGGCAATGGCAGCAGGAAACACCTTGGACGAAGAAATGGGCCAGATCGGGATGGGATTGAGACCATTAGGTGTTGGAGATTCAGAAGAGTCGGAAATCCACAAGGCCCGTGTTTTGAGCTGGTTAAGCCCTGTTTCTTATGATGTGGGTTCTTCTGCACCAGGTGGGCCGTTAGCCGAGATGTTACGGCCCAGTGGGATGGCCGCCTGCTCGGATTCGAATGGGATGTCATCGCCGTCTGAGGTTCTTCAGAAGACGTTGCTTTCGCTTTCGGATAGCAGTGGTTGCACTAGCCCAAGTGTTGCAGTACCGGAGATGATCATGCCGTTTCAGTGGCTTAACTGATGAGTGAGAACAATTTTGGCATGTTCTTTATCAGGAGAAAAACTTGGGTGGTGATCGGGTATGGCTACGTGGTCGTCCTTTCTTTCGCCACATGGCCGTCGTTTCTATCCTATTTCTCTATTTGCAATTTAGGCCGTTCGAAAACACTTTTGTTGGAGTTGATAATTTTGGATTTGGAAGTGACAGTGGATGGTTTTTTGCCCACCTTTATCAGTTATCACACAGCTTTGCTTGTTTCACTTTCTATCTTAAGCATTAGGAGTTCTAATTTCTGTTCGATGTCTGAGTGCAAAATGTGTTATATGTCTCGAGTCATCCATGGATTTAGTTTTGGAATCTCCGTTATGTTCTCATTATTATCAGTTGTTAATAACTTAAAAGACAATTCATTCTCCTCACATACATCACAAAAATATTATTTAGCTCAGGTGAGTGTGGATGTAATCTTGGTTAGTAAGATACAATTGCGGAGCCCTTTTCTAGAAAATAAAATCACTTTTAAATACAATTGGAAGATGGTTTTTTAAGTAGAAAATAAACTCACTTTTAAATACAATTGGAGTATCTAGAAATTGAACTACTTGAATTTTGTGAAAAAAGATGGTGTGCTGTTTTTGTCTGGAATGTACTACTAATGTATAGCAGTTTAGAGTACATGTGTGGTGGGCTTTGATGATGCTACATACTGGAACACCTTTTCCCTTGGTTTAAGGGCAATTTATTGCTTTGATCGGTCCCAAAGGTTAGAGTTGCGTGTGTGCATAATTGAACGTACTCTCTCTTTTCTCGATAGATAGTCACGAGTGTTCGGACCAGCTTAAAGACAGTTCAACTAATTTTCTCCTTCGTCCGGTCAAATGCAAGTCATTCACACCGAAATTAGTATAACAAATTCACAAGAATTTACTTTCATACGATCTAACTCCAAGAATCAAACCATGATAAAATATGTGACTGTGAGAAGCTTAAGCTTACGGTGTTGGTTGGCTTTGGCTGATATTTTGACATTATATAAACTGGAGTAGATAATTGGAGGGTGAGGATATTCTCCGTTCAATTTTGGGGTAAACTACAAAGGTTGTGCAATGGTTGTTTCGGATACACTGGCTTTTTCTTCCTTTTGGAATGGGCTAGTATCCCACTACTATTTTGTCCTCATCTGGCCCATTTTTATTTTGGAAGTGGTGTTGCTGGTGAGCGGCTCTTGGAAAGCACCCCTGGTGAGCACATTCGGCCATCCAATAGTGTTTTGGACGGCCCAGATTTTTCCATGGAAGAATCCAAAATATTTTGGACTCTTCCATGGAAAAATCCGGACCGTCGATTGCCGAGATGGACAGCCCGGATGCGCTCACCAGCACCCCGGGTCCCATTTGTATCAACGAGAATTGGTTAGAGCCTGCGCAACATGGCTGTCTGTTTTCGTACTATTCCCATTCCCGATCCCCTTTTCCATCCCTATCCTCGCTCCAATCTCCGACGGGGATTTGCTTTTACCTTCCATCCCCTCTCCAAACGGAAAACGGAGATCCCCGTGAGAATCCGAAGTTTAAAAAAATAAAATAAAAAAAGATTTTCCAAAATGCTTACCCATTCCACCACAAAAAAAAAGAAGAGAAAAACTAAGGGACCCTCAGGTGGCCAACGCTCAGGAACGATGACATACTACATGCATTCTAAAGTGCATACCCATTCAAGCAAAAAAAATGGAAAAAAGTAAACCCATTACTTCCTGAATTTTAGGTTATCAATGGAGAGAGAGAGAGAGAGATATTACCAGAATATCAATATTGTGTGTGGCGCTCGTGTTGTGTTGATGAGGCGGGGACAGACATTATTGCCTCCTACCTGATCCCCGAATTTTTTTAAAAGGATCTCTATAGAAAAGAAAGGAGGGGTGAGTTGGAAAAGAACATACAAGTACGAGAAGGGAAGGGACAGAATTGTTCACAAAAATTGACAGGTATTCTGGAGCACCCACAAAATGGTGCCTATAATCTTGATTCTTGAGAAGCTAAAAGTTTCTGTGTTAATTAGAAAACAAACAAGCAAACCAAAGCAGTTTCTTACGCGACACGAGAATAGTAAAAGAAAAGTGAAGAATCTTCATGTAACAGAACCTGAAAGGCTACAACTTAAACACCAGCAGAAAACCCTCAGCCATCTAATCTGCTGCTTCCACAGTCTTTGAAGCTTCAATATCCTTTAACCTTTCCAGAGAAGTTATGCGTCCATCTAGAGATTCATGCAGCCCTTTCATCTGGACACAAAAAAGTAGTTAAAATATTAAATACATGCTCTTAGAATACTAATTATGAATCTGCACGTCAAAGTAACCATCTCTATTCTACTCAACAATACTAGACTCAACTCAACTAAGAGATTTCTTGACAACAACACCTAATTCAGTACTATACAATACTCCACCCCACATAACATGCAAGTCTGTGACCGATCCTTAACCTGAACAGAGAAAATGCGAAATACAAATAAAGAAACACTCAAGTTGTTATTGTAATCGTAACCAAAATATAAATGGCTCAAACTGGCAAGGAATGCTAAAATCAAATGAGAGCTAATAAGAGGCATAGTATGCAGAAAATGGCAGCTCGTCAAACTCAAACCACCATTTTCTTGCATAACAACCCAAGCATGTAAACTGGACTAGGGATGGAGCTAGGATTTACACAAAGGGGAGGCTGAAACTTATAACCTGAAATTCCACATATTCACATGCTTTTGGATTTTTAAAATTTCCTTACACATACTTTGTTATAGCCACTTTCTCTTCATATTTGTCAAAGCATATGTACACACACAAAAGGAAGTAATTTTTTTTACCACATAAATGTTATGTACTCCCATATACCATGTGTATTTTATACTATAAATGGGATGATTCTAGCAAGGTTGGGCCATCCCCACCCCTACGCTTACCTCCACCCTCAACGAGACCAAGTGCCAACCAACAGCCCCCAACAACAAGCTTGGCTACCACCGATTCAAGTTAATAGGGAAACATTCCAACATCAGGGGATAAACATTTCAAGAATATATCTTGTCCTGCATTTTCCTACTATTGAGTTCACAAACTTCATTCCAAAAAAAAAAAAACTTAGATCTCGCTCACAGAGTAAAATAAGCTACCCTATTTCTAATTCTAGCCAAGGACATACCAGCTTCACAAGATTAGAGAACACTGGATCCAAACAATCTGGATAAAATGGAGGTACTCCTTGCATGTCATCTAATCAAGAAGTGCTACAACATATTTTTCACCCCTAACAAAACCAATGAATTTATGTACAAATTGGAGAGCTCTCAATAATTAAGGCTATGTTAGGAACTTTGTAAATTCGCCAATCATTCAATTTTAAATTGAAGAAAAAGAGTTCACTATATTTTACAGGAATGGATAAAAAGGAGAGGCAGTTGATTTGAGATGAAAGAACAGTAGCTCTCACATAATACTAATCTTGATTCTTGATATGTCAAGAACATTTCATACTACTCTTGAGAATACGTCTTTTCCTCCTTTCAATTATAAGAAGCAATATTTAGTAGCCAATCAAGCATCATGGGCAAGTGGTTTTGAACTATCTGCTTAATACGTTTGGTAGGCATGGTTTTTGAGGTATTTAAGCACGGCTGAACCTTCAAGAGCCGAGATATCCGTTGTCAAGGGTCGTTTAGTTATATGAAGGATTTGCGGGTCCAAGGGTCATTTACTCATTTAGTTGTATAAAAGATTTGTGGGTAGAGGGATGTGCACTCTCGTTCAATTTCACATGACGCAATTTGCGCCGGGGTTCATTGTTTGACAAGTAAATGAACAAGTTGCCCGAATGGTCCAAGTGCTGGAGTACCATTGTTGTCAAAATCTTACGATACAGGATACGTATCTCATCCCGTATCGTTTTTGTATAGAAAAATTACGATATGATGGTGTATCCCGATTCAATAGGTATCCCATGATTACTTTAGGGAAGAAATTCAAACATTATTGTAAGAAGTGGAACCTCAAATGCATTAATCTAAGTTGTTTAAGCGACATTCAAACCATTTGAAAGATATCCAACCTCAATGTAGGGGTTGAATAGAACAAAAACCATACTTCAATCGTGCTTTCGGAGAAAATTATAAGGAATTTTCTTTTCTGTCTTTGGCTAAGGTAGCAGGAAACCTCAATCTGAGAAATCCCAATTGAGAGACTTGAAATTTTGCAATTTAAAAACTTAGTTTGTTGGTTTTATTAGGTAAAAATACATGTTAATTGTATATTAATTATGGTAAAAGTATCTTACGATACACGATACGTATCCCAATACGATTTATAAAACAAGAAAAATGATACACGACGTATCCCGATTTCAAAACCTTGCTACTATAAAGACATTAGGCACTAACCCTTTAAAGACAGAAGGCAATAGGGAGATGAATCACTTCAACGCAACAACCAATTCGTAAATTTAATTTGACTCACAATCCATGTAAATCCTCTACATGGAGAAGAAGTAAAGTTAGGGCACCATCTCAAACCGTTTAAAGGCATAAAAAATGTTGGTAAGAAATGAAGCTAATACACTGAGAAAAGAAGAAAACGATAATGGATATGACGGTAAGAGAAAAAGAAAAGAACGATCCAAGGAAATTAGGATGAAAACAACAAACTACGATTTTTACCTTTTCAGAGATGGATTGGTGGGCAGCCTTATAATCCTCGTGGAGTATGTACAGACCCGCAAGCGACGCCGTTGCTGCGCCGGCGAAGAAGGACGCCATTTTCACTCTTAGAACATAACCCATCACGCTCTTTCTCTCTCTATCTCTCTTTCCTTTCGCAATTCTGATTGAAGATTCTTCGAGAACGGGCTGCGGGTCTGGTTTTTTTTTTTTTTGCTGTTATGTGCCAAGTCACTTTAGTCCCAAAGGAACGACGTCGTTTATCTGCTCTAAAGACTAAAGTCATTTTCTGGGTTTCTCACTTTCTTGTGTATTTGACATCAGCTTAATTACATATTACACCCCCTAAACAATGTGAACTTTTTAAATTTACCCTTAAAACTAGAAAACCTATAATCAGAACTTTTTAAATTAACCTTAAACTAGAAAACCCTACAATCAACTACCCTAATCCATCTAAACTCATCATCTTAGCCCCAGGGGCGGAGGGAGAGTAGGGTTGTAGTGGGACGTGGCCACCCTGCATTTTTTTTATAAAAAATAAAAATAAAAAATTTGGCTGAAATCTTCCAAGCTCCCAGTGGATAATTTCGGAAATCGTAAATGATTTTCGAGATTTGAGAACATATCAGGCTGCACTTTGATAGATTTTTTTTTAACTGCCTGCACTTTGATAGATTGTTAGGGTACTTTTTGTTCTATTTTGATGGATAATCAATCTTGAAAGTTGCATTTTGGCTTTTCCTTTGACTATGGAATCATTGGAATGCGAGGATGTTGATAGTAGTTTTTTTTATTTTTTTATATTTTTTTACTGATTTGTTGAGTAAGGAATAGAAAAATATTTGATGTTGAATTTTTTCCGTTATAACTCGGCTCCCCGGGACTCTTAATCCTAGCTCCGTCACTGCTTCGCCTAATCGTCAATATAAAGTCACGTGTAACCGTTACAGTGTCATAAAACCATTTCGATTATGTTTGTTATAAATGATGTATGGTTTTTTCTCAGATGAACGATAAAATAAAGTTAAAATACAAATAGCATTAAGGAGAGTTTCCTAAATAGGCTAAAATGGTTGAACACAAATTTTAAGCTATGCCATTCTCCTCGCATGCATCAACTATTTTTAATTCTCCATTTTTAGTCATTTTATCACTTTTGAAAAACTCCCCATAACTTTTTTTAAGAACTAAACAACATTAACTTATATTCGCTTATTTATTTGTCTCATTAACATCATTTTTGTCACTTTAGTTACAAGACCACCAAGAACCAAAAAATAAGACGGTGATTCATGCCTCTTTTAATGGTTATATATGTAGCTTTACATGACTTGCTGGGCCACGTTGACTAGTTTAGATAGATTAGGGAAGTCGAATTGTAGAATTTTATAGTTGAGAGAGATTACTTGGAAAAGTGAGATAGTTACAACTAAACAAGATTAACTTGTAATTAACTGTTCGGGAATGTCTCGTTTCCCTTTAATCTTTGCACCATTTAAAAGATTAATAAAATTATTATTTTTGCTCTTTAAAAAAAACTTGTATTTGCTTATTTATCTGCCTCTTTAACACATTTTTTGCCACTTTAGTTATACGACCACCAAGAACCAAAAAAATAAGACAATGATTCATGCCTCTTTTAACGGTCATATGTAGCTTTACATGACCTGTTGGGCCAAGTTGACAAGTTTAGATAGATTAAAGTCGAATTGTAGGATTTTATAGTAGTTGAGAGAGATAACTTGGAAAAGTGAGATAGTTAAGGAGTGCAATATGTAATTAAGCCTGACATCTCCAATTTTTGTTTCTTTATTACGTTGCCGTTTCAACTTCCCACATGCCACGAAGGTTGAAACTCGTCAAATGCCATTGCCGCCTTTGGCTCACGATTTTCCTTTCCCCTCCCCTCCCTGTATATATCAACAAACTGTCCTCTTCTCTCTCTCTCTCTCTCTGTCTCTCTCTCTAACAAATCTAGGGTTTGACGAAGTTGGGTATTCGAGAAAATGCAGCAACCGATGAAAACTTCACCATTGTTCCCTTCAACTCCGAATGCCATGACAACAGAAGAAATTCAAAAGGTTTCTTAAGAGTATTTCAATTGATCTTGATATTGTTTGCCCAAGGAAAAAATTCCCTCGAACCCTGTCCCTCCATTTTCCAAGAAAGCGCTCTCTAGTTGTAGAATCGCATAACATTTTAGAGAAATGACGTACTGATAGGATTATATCCTTCTCGATTTTGCACACACACATATATATATATTTGATGTATCTTGATTTTGCATATATAGTTGTTTAGGAGTCCTTGATGCATTTACTTGAGAAATTAGAAGGGATTTATGGCCATAAGACTTCTTATTCTAGACATGGGTTGTGAAGTGTGAACCAGACATGAATGATATGTTGTTTCAATGGAAATTCAATTTGTTTATTTAATAAAGAATGGGAGATTGATGAATCTGATTGCAGTATAGACTAGATAAATAAATAGGGAACGATGAATGTGGCTATTGAATTCTTTTTTTAATAAAGAATGGGAGATTGATGAATCTGATTGCAGTATAGACTAGATAAATAAATACTTAAATGGGGCACGATGAATGTGGCTATGAATTCTTTTGATAACAACATGAGGACGCGTCTTCTTCTTTGATGCAGTATTTGGAGGAGAACAAAAGGTTGATTTGGGCAATAATGGAGAGCAATAACCTTGGAAAAACTACAGAAAATGCCCAGTAAGTGAAAATTTCTACTGCTAGATGCATATTTTTACCTTATTCCTAATTTTTTTTGTATGTGTAGCTTGTTCTTTCGTCCTCTGCCATGGGCCCATCACGATAACCGTCATGACTTTGAAGTTGCATTGTTTGACTAAAGATTACAGTGATAGATAATGTGAACTGTCGTGCTATTGCTTTTACTATTATTTATTTCTTGGAAGAGGGTGCAACTGTCATAGTAGAACTGCAGGCTGTTCGCACATTGGCTTTCTAAAACTTTTTTCATATGCCTAAGGCATTCTACATGTTTAACTTCAGGAGGAAAATCATGATTTTTCCATTGTAGTTCTGCGCTAGTATTCGTAGTTTTGGATGAAGCATGAGAGGTCTGGGAATACCTCGTAAATTTGGGATTACATAAAGAAAATGAGAAGAGGAATCACTTTGCCAAAAGGAAGCTGGGCCAATAATTTATCAAAGCTTAGTTTAGGTATGTGGTGATTTTTATTCAGTACCTAATACGGGAAAGACGGTCATGTATGGGACTTCTTGTGGTAAAATGGTAAGGTAAAATGAAACTGTGCAACATAGCCCACTATGTTTTGTATAGCCAGTGATTCAACACGAACTGTGGAGGATAATGAGTTAGGAATAGTTCATAAGTTAGCTGTTAATGAGATCATCAAACATAAGCTTTTTGGTGATGAATAGGGATCAGTTTTTTTGTCCCCCTTGTTTCTATCTGCATCAAGAAGAGTGTGTCTGGGTTTCTCCTGGAGATAGAACTTTAGAGGTGCTCTGCTTTGACGGTAAGTTTCATAACTTAGTAATGATTTTGTTGGACTGAACTTGGGAGTCTACGTATCAAAGACTATTTAGTGCAGAAGTTGGAAAATTTAAAGGATGCCGATGAAGATATAAAAAGATTACAACTTGATTAGATTTCAGAATATTAAGATGAGAGGGGTAAACAAACTACAAGGTCAAGGTCAGATAAAATAATTGGCCCATGTGATGAGACAAACGGAGTTCATGTGATCTTTCATGGAAGTCGATAAAGTCAATAAGATTTCAGGTTCCTACAGACGAAGTTTAGAGGTTGCCAAGAATCACTAATGCTAATTATTGTGGAAAATTATTGGGTAGGTTGTGTAGGTTTTCAATATACGAATAATCAACTCCGGCAGTTCATTGCTGTATATCACTAGCTGAAATAAAAAATGAATTTATTTCCTAGTTATGAGTTAAACCTATATGATGGGAAGACTGGATTCTGTCTCCTTCAGGATGTTTCAACTGCCTCGAAATGTTGTAATATTTTGTATATCCATAACATGTCTCTTATGTCAGTGATACGTTTACAAAGTATTTTCTTCGCATGAATCGCATCTAAAGAGGACACGTAATCTCTTTTAGTTATCACTATGGATTCAATCATCTTTCAACTTCAACTTGGTTGGAAACAAAACAAACCTGTTGGAACAGATTGTTTTTAAAGAGGTATTGGTGTTTTTTAGTATTTGTATGGGAGTCTCAGTGGGAACGAAATGTCATTTCACTCTTTTTATCTCAATAGCTTTAACTTGCTTGTATTCTTTAGGTTGCCCCAACCTCATGACAATTTCACTGATTCAGGTATCAAGCCCAGCTTCAGCAGAACTTAATCTTCCTAGCTGCGATTGCTGATGTCCAACCACAAGCACCAGCAACGACTTCTCAGGTGGGTTCACTTATCAAGTGAAGTTTAACATACAGGACTATTACAGTTTCTTTCTCAAATCTTAAAAAACTGCAGACTCCCTTGCAATCTTTTGTGCAACAAGAGCATCACATCCAACAACCTCAGCCAGAAACAGCTCAGCAACAACCAAGTGTTTCGACTCCAAACTTTCCTTTCCAGCTGAATGCCCTTCAGTCTCGAGATCAACAACATCATCAGCTCCTCCAACAACAGCACATGGGTATGATACCCGGAGCGAACGCTAGCATGCATCAAGCCATGCAAATTGGAAATTCAGGATTTTTTGGAGACATGCGAAGGGGAAGCAGGAAAGATCTCTTGGAGACTGGATCTGGTGGAAGTCAAGGAGGGAACTCTGCCTCTGGACGTCTCACTGGGCAAAGGGATTCTCATCTCTGAGATGTATACGGTCTACTGTCAGTAGGTTCGTACGTCCCTTTAGGTATAATAAACTCTTAGTTTTTGGAAGTTCTCTGTGCATCCAAACAAGCATGCAGTTTCTGTTAGTAGGTTAACCAACCAATTCTATTTGTTCATGACAGAGCAGCATGTTGGCCAAAGGTTTGAGCATAGAATTGCCAACTTTGTGAACCTTTCTATTTCTAACGCTAGTTGTCAAGACTTGAGTGACAATGTCTTTATTCTTTACTACTCTCTCTCTCTCTCTCTCTCTCTTTAAGTGTGTGGCTTCATAAATCCAACTTATTAAAGAAACATCATCATTACACCTTTCACATCAGCTTTACCTCTACTTTTTCCACATCAACTTTTACCTCCATTTTTACCCATTAACTATTTACCCACTAACTTTTCAAAATGGCAAAATGATAATTGTACAATTTTTACCCATTAACTTTTCAAAACACACTTATTAAGGGACAGTCCAAAATGAAAATATCCACACTATAAAAGGGACTTGGGAGTATCTCATACCATGGTATCAATCTCTCTCTCTCTCTCTCTCTCTCTCTCTCTGTTGCAATAGAAAGAATATTTCTATTTAGGCTCCATTTGTTTGGACGTAAAACATTTTACTACAAAATTTCACTTTGTTTTTCGGTGTTTGGTCGTAAAAAATATGAGAAATATTACATGTAAGACCTTATTCCTGCAATTAGAGGAAAATTACTCTTTGAAAAAGTCCCGCAAGTCATTTTTCCATTGTTGTGCTTGATCTCTCTTTCTTAAGCCAGATCCTCTCATTCATTCTCCCTGCCAAACTTCTTTCTGGCCATCTCCAATAATAGAGTTAAATTTGTAATGTTATATAACACAAAAGTATAAAAAGTGGAGCCCAATTGTGTGAGTTAAGTTGTTGTTAGGTAGTTAGATGTCTTTTTATTCCAATATTGTAACTAACGTCGTGTTAAATTAAATAAAGATCCAACCAAAAATGGGTCTCACACTTGCTTCGAACGTCTATTTCTTATACCACTTTGCGCTGTCTTTGAAATGATGACCATCGGAAAGCTTTTGCACTTTTTAGAGGTTGGGCCCACTTCGGCTGCGGTTGCTGTTGTGGTTACGGTTCAGGCCCCATTCCACTAACTCAAAAAGTCGAAAGTCAATTTTTTGCGCTTTTCGAGACAGGTCATACACTCACAATACATCACAAAAAAAATAACAAAAAGCCAACGCATTTTTTGAGCTCTAACATAAAAAAACCAAAAGCCTAAAATCCAAAAAAGCCAAGTTAGCGGAACACCCCCTCAAATTATTTCTCTCTTGACACTTTTTAACTCCACTCTAATTACTCTATTGAGGGCCAAAAGAAAGAGAAAATGTTAGTTTAACTGTTCTAATTGCTGATTAATTTGTGTCTTTAACTCTATTATTGGAGATGGCCTTAGAGCCCCAACTTAGCAACTCTCTCTCTCTCTCTCTCTCACACACACACCAGATTCGAAAGTCTATGCATTACTAGGGCATCTCATGTTCTGTTTTTCTACCTGTTCTCTCTCCCATATGCATTATATGTACATATAGTATATTTCACCAAAGTTTTGTACAGGTGTGCGATCCCTCAATTTTGTTTTCGAAAAATGACAACGAAATCTGTCTTTTGGCTAATTCATCTACATGAAAAAACTTTTTTAAGTGAAACACATTTTACCTTCAAACAAACAGAGCCGTAAATCCATTGGAATGGAAGAGTTAGGCTTTTTGATCTAAATCTCCATTTCCCGCACAACATAGTTAACATTAATGATATTAGTAACCAATAATCTTTAGGTTATAATACTGCCCCCAAATTTTGTGGCATGCAAAACCCTTTAAACACTACTCCCTAATTTCTGTCCTCCATGGAAATTGCAAATTTGAAGTCAGAATTTCAAATCCCCAGCTGTTGCCAGGCTCACCGAAAAAACACAAAAAATCTACATTGACTAAATCTCAATCATAGGTGTTTACCTGTACGTGAAACTGGGTTTTGCCAGGTAAAACCGAAAAGGAACCAGGTTCAAAAAATCATTAGCACTATACAGACAAATATGATCGCTACCCTTTAGAGCAATTTGCCACTATTGAAAGCATCCCATTGTACATTACTCGGGCTCAAGCAAGCTGCCAAAACCATAAGGCCTAGAAAAGGATCAAAGATAACCTCCAGCGACAGGTTAGCTGGACTTTTAACAAACTTCCGGCAAGTTACCAACTTTGTGCCGTATAATTTGACAGGTTCGTGAGGTGATATGAGAACACTGCCCCATTCAAGAAAACAGTTAATAACCTAGCACCAGAATAGCTGCATTGCAACGGCTCACTAATAGGAATAATAGCATTTAATAAGGGCAATTTCAGCCAATTCATAAAATCATTGTTTCCCAATGATTAAGAATCCGAAAACATAGGTGGGCTGCCAGATGCAATTGTGCACATGAATGTCACAGCAGGCAGTCATTTTGGATGCACTGTTATGAGTGTACCAACTCATGCAGGAATAAAAGGAAACGAAAGGAGGGGAGAAGGGGAGAGGGGCAACTAAGAAGATTATAATCAAAAGCCGGCGAAAGACTTTTTGAATCTCTCTTATAGTTTGGAGATTCTCCCTCACATCCTGTCATCGTCTCCTTCATCTGGCACATTGGTGCACATTCATTCAACCAAATATGACGATGTCCAAATTGTATCCTGCCAAACCAAACAATTGAAAGCATTACAAGCGCTAAAAGAAAGGAAAAGGACAACACCAACGACAGTAGACATAGGAAGCACAAAATGATAATATCAGAAACAAGTACTCCATAAATGCTTTAGTGCATAGCTTTGTATGCAGCAGCATTACAGAATAAGGCGATGTATAAAGGGAAATCAAATACTAAAATGTTGCTCAAAATTCGTTATTTAAAAGCCAAGACCATGTCGAAGAAAGATATCTTTGTAATCTTTTTCCTAGGATATGCTCAAGAGAACCCTGAATTAAGTTCTTCCAATTCTGCATAATATCACTAGTGACTACACTGAACAAGTGAAAACAGATGACTAATCCTTGAAGAATGGTGTCTATGCCCTGGTAACTGGTGTCTATGCCCTGGTAACTACTTGTCAATGTTAATATTTAGGCATTCTAGCTCCCGAAAATGTGGGCTTTCCGAATTCCAAGGACTAGTCAACCACAAAGGGAGAAGAGGAACTAGGGCTGATCAACCAACCGAACAAGTTGAGCAGTGGATTGTCCAAGCTTGATTTGAGAGATTAACAGGCTCCAAAAGAATGTACAAGCTTGTTTTGGTTAGCTAACGAACCAATCTCAAATAAGCTTGTTAAACAAGCCAAACAAGAGCAGCTTGGCTCGTTTATCATCTTTAGTATACCATTTCCAAATACAATTTTATCTGAAACAGAGCAAATACAAGAAGCAAATACAAGAATATAACTGAACTTCTCGCCTTACTGCCTTAGTGTTACAAGAATATAACTGAACTTCTCGCCTTACTGCCTTAGTGTTACTGCCAATGGCTGAAAATTTTCCACACAACACATTCACTAGGTAATCGAAGATTCGAAATCAACATCAAGGGAACTTACTATCTTCTGGAGTTTGATGCAACTGCAGTAGCCCTGTTGCATACCCAAAAAAAAACTCATCATATAAACTTAACGAACATGCAAATGATCGCACAGCAGCCTTTTAAGAACTTGGATCAATACCTTCCCTGCTGCTTCCCCACAAGGTTAGCACTAGGTCTAGCATGAGTTGATCCCTTGCTCACGGAACTGCCCAAACCTGACCTATCATGATTTGCTCCATTTCCAACTACCAAATGTCCAGATGACTGGCCAGACCTACTTTCATTGCCATTCACCTCCAGAGGATCTTTTGGTTTGCTCAAAATTCTTACATTTGAGATAGTTCCAGCATTTAGACTAGCACCATTAGAATGTTGATTGGGAACTGAGAGCTGCGAAGGATTGTCAGCGGCAGACCTCAAAGAGTTGGAATCGTTAGATGGGGCCCTCTTCACTCGATGAGATTGTGCCATGGGCGTAACAGCAACAGATGGCAACAGTGAGGAATGAGGAGATACAGTTTTAGCTGCTGCTGCTATCTTGGCTACAGCTGCTGTTGCAGCTATGATTTCTTGTGCACCCTCTCTAAGTTGAATGGAGTCCCCTTCAATTAAGAATAACTGAAATAGAAAAATGAGGTTCTCGGATTGCAATTTACATTCGTGATAAACAAAAATTGAAAAAGAAGCCTAACAAAAGGAAGCTTGCAGAGTAATAGAAATTACTTCAGGATGACCAGCCACAAAGTCATCAAGTTTTCCATACTTTTTCTTGTAATCGTGCCAATGAAGAGGTGCAAGCATTTTGCCAAGCCTATTCGGAAGCTGTAATTGTAATAGATAAAAACATCAATGAAACAAAAATGTGAAATAAAAAACGCACTATTGTAGAATTAATGTACACTCACAGTAGAGCTAATCCTGATTCTACCACCAGATCCAGGCGGTATTGTTCGAACAACGCAGGCCAACAATGATCTTTCATCAAGAAGAAGAACCTCCGATGCTTCACCAACTGTAGGTATATTTTTCTGTCCAGATGAGACAAATGCTTCAGATAAAATGGCACCAGTGGGGTTATTCATTGTTGGTTCGCTTAAATCCACATGATTGATTGAAGTTTCAGACAATGGTGTGTTGGCAGAGCTTTCTTGTTCTATAGTGAACCCTTGACCCTCCAGTCCATGATTAGTAGAAGTTGTAATGGTCTTCTCCTGTGCCAGTTGAAATCAAGACTAGCTTAGAATCAGCAAATTCTCTGGCAATTAAAGTCAACCAGATCGACCATGATCTCAAGTAAACAAAACCTGAGCACAGACAAAGATGTAACTCGGTCACCCGCAAATAAATATCCAAAAGACAAACCTTAGTTTCACTATTCTCTGAAAGAGAGTCTAATCTTAAAGCATCATGGAACTGGGAAGAAACATGTTGCAAGTTTTGTTGGGGTTGTGGGGCTACTAGGTAGCTTTTATCAACCTGCTCAATAACCAGAAAACAGACTTTCAGTGCATCAAAAAATGGGAAAGAGCATATGAAATAATCATTGAATAAGCATCATTGCGAAGGATAAAATTTTGGTGACATAACCTCTCCTTCCTCAGCTGTCGGTCTGATCACTGTATCTGCATCCATTCCTTGGCTGGAATGAATATCCAAATACTCAGAGTGAATAGCCTGCCCATTTGCAGACACTTCATAGTCATAATTACTATCGGATCTCAACAAGCTCTGATCAGTTTGGGATGGCGCATACAGGTTGTGAGTTGGCACCTGTGAACCATCTGGTGAAGCCTGAGAGAGAGAGAGAGATTACTTAAAAGTACAATTCCGTGAGTTATGTAAAAGCTGAGAACAAAAAATTACTCCATTTTCTTGTACCTGTTGGTTCTGCCAATGTTGAAGTGCTGGTACCGAGTGAAAATGGCCAACATGAGATTGAGCAACATGTGATGGCACAGAGTGCGGAACTCCTTGTTGATGCATTACAAATGGATGCATAGCAGTCACCTGTCCTGGTGGAAGGTAAGTAGGCATCCCAAGTAGGGATGCTGGAGAAATTGCAACACCAACATGGTTGCCCTAGCAATGAAAAGTGGCAAAATTATCACAAGAACGCACAGACATTTGATTTTACTGTTTGTCTGCAGGTAACCACAACTTTGCTTTGCTAGGAAGAAAGGCCACATGCACAATTAAATAGTGGAGCAAGCATAGGAAAGCTCCAAGGAGAAAAGACAAACCAAACCAATCTCACACTAATGCAGTAATGCTGCAATCAATTGGGGTCCGATACATGAATAATGTTTTTCACTGTTTCACTATATCAGGGATATATGTTCAGTTAAATTGAACAAGCTTAGATCAGTTTCCAATAGAAAATCTCATGTCAATTTAGGTCTTCCCCTCCTATTAGCACAACCAACCATCCATAGTAATGGTATCACTCTTTTTTTTCCGTTGTACACGTACATTACCAAACTATCTATGCTTGTTTATCTCAAGGTGTCCTTAATTGGTGCTAAATTAAGAAAAAAACCCAAAAAGAACAAAAAAATCCTGGACAGGTTAGCCACAGATACAAGTCCATACCACAAGTGCTGCACATGGATCACCAAATTCCCCACACTTCAAAAACATTGTCCTGAACATGGATCAAACACTGAAGAAAGGATGATCCCTTTGCAGCCATCTTCAATAGGAAAATCCTAGCATTCCTAGAATACAAATTATTTCCTGGAACTAACACTGTACAATTTGGTACTTGCAAGTAGTTTCAAGAGAGACAGGGTGGATGAAGGAAAAAAAAACAGAACACATTCTACCTCAGTTGAAGCACTGCCAGTTGAGAGAAAAGATGAAACATTTTCTGCATTTCCAGTCGGAAGACCCCCAGAATTTGCACTTGGCATGATACTTCCATTGACATCCAGCTGGTTCCCATTGTTCTGTCCATACTGAGGAGAATCCTTAGAATTCGTTTGGGATATATGTGTTTCGTCGGGGTAAGTTCCACTCCTCTCTCTTGCATCTGCGAGTTCAAGCTGGAGTTGCTGTAATGTATGCAAATGAAGCCTCTCCATCTCGGCAAACTAACATATGTAACACACAGAAATAAATCAGTAGTGCTAATCAAGCTAACAAATTGACTGAGACACAAAAATGGAGGTTAATCAGTAAATTAACCACCAAACAGAAAAAGCTGTCCAAGAATGGCAGACAATATATCTTCCACTCATAGGGATGAAAGTTGCAAAGTAATGCCCGAGTAAGTTCATGAATTTGAAGTCCAGAGTAAACAACCTGTCTTTGACAACCAATCCAAAGCTGGTGATATTGTTCTGTTCGCTCTCGCAATTCAGCTTGTAGTGAGTAGACATTAGTAGTTGATTGCATCGCTTCCATCTCCTGGAGACGTGTAATCCACGCTTGAGCATCCCTCAGCTGTTCATCTCTGTAAAGGATGGTTTCTTGAGCAACCCTATGCTGAAAGATAAAGCTATGTTTAGGCAATCCACTACCCAAAGTATCCATCAAACATCCAATGAGCAGACAAACAAATTTACCAGGTGCCAAAATGAGAGAGAGAGAGAGAGAGAGAGAGAGAGAGAGAGAGAATCTCAACATCAAAAGCAAAACCCAAGCATGCAAAATCTGTGAACAATGTTTCATGAACTTCTGCTCCAAATGACACTTGTTCTCCTCGTAGCACCCAAGTTAAATTCCAGAAAGACAACAAAAGTCTTAACTAATGCCCAAGCGGAAAACACAAGGTGTAAGCTTCTGTAACAAACCTGTTCCTGCAACTCGAGGAACTGCCTCTCTTTCTCCTGGATATGTCCTTGAAAGTCATGTATCTGTTTAACGTGTTGCACTTTTTCAGCTTCTGAGTTATCACGCTCTCTCCTGCCGAGAAGATATCACAAATGTACTATATTACATTGCATCCAGGACAACAGAACAACATAAATCACTAATTACAGGTTTATGACAAGAGATAAGTTTTTTCTTTTCATTTTCTGATGAGTAAAGGATAGTCAAACACAATAGCCGGGTCTATTTGGTTGTTTTACTGAACTAGGAGGGAAAGGAGGTTGAAATACCAGCATGTGAGGCCATTTTGTTTGAGGGAAAATTTGTTTAATTTAATAACCGTATCATGTTGCAAGTTGTTGAGATAGTTTGAGATAAGACATTAATACACTTGAACGTATTAAATTAAGAGTAGCATTCGAGGGACACAACCACACACCGGAAGGTCTGCAATTCTTTGCTTTGTTCTCTGAGGAGATCTTCCTTAGCCCATGCCTGCCAAAATAGAGAACAATGACTGAATCACCAACTACACGTTCTACAATGACACAACAAGAAACAAGTATAACAGAAATGCTCAACCAACCGCTTCAGTGTCCAATTTAATGGCATGTAGCTCTCTATCTTTCTCTTCCATCTTCCTCTCCAGTTCATGTATCGTTTGATCCATGCCATGCAGTTGCTCCTTCACAACCAAGCAAAAACAGATTTATAAATAGAAGTCTCAATATACACGCTTAGTGACTTTTGGATGATGAACCACATGCGCACGCAGGGTAGCAAGAAGAAACAATCAATCACGACACACTTGTACATGGTACGGCAAGATTTCATACATCCACCCTCACACAAATTTTCACACTAATATCAAATGGAGAAGAAGAACTCAACATCAGCCCCTGGGGAAGCAAGCAACACATGGGTTTCCATAAATGAATTCCAGAATCTAAATTCTTAGTAAACAATCCTGTTTGACCATTTAAGAGGACTCATTGCCATTGGTAATTTCTCCAATTTTATAGTCATGTGTCATAACATAATCATCCTGTTAAGATTGATCTGAACCATCCTACTCCTTATTATGTATCAAACAACTTATTAGAAGTATGCCAAACGGAAATGTCTGGGGATTACAACCCTAATTGGATAATAGAACATCTGGTGGTGTGTCTCTTTATAGATCAGCCTCCACAAACCCAACCACCGACGCACTAGACAAATTAGAAAACCAAACCTGAAGCTTGACATTGGCGTTGGAGTGCTCTTTAATCTGAGCATCAAAGCTGTTCTGCATTTGGATCATCTCCGACCGGGCAATAATTTGTGCCCGAAGCTCCATCTCCATATGCTGCAGTTCCTCTCTTTGCCTCACCACGCTGTGAAGCCGGTGCTGCAGAACATCGTTTTCCGAACTTCCACCGTCAATGGTGATCGAACAGAAGTCCACGTCAGCCGGCTCTCTTCCCTGCTGCACCTTGACAAAACAGCAAAAACAACTTCATTTTCACAGACCTCAATCCACCAATGACAAAACCCTAATCTCAAAACACATCCATTACCTCGTATATCGTTCTCTCATCCGATTGCCCCAACTTCGCACGCTCCAACTCCTAAAAAAAATCAGAACATATAACAACGAGAAACTTGGAAACCCTAACCTTTTTCAATTCCAACGAAACAATGCGAGTAGGTTTAGTAAACAAAGTAAATAAAACAAACCTCGTTGGTGAGGTTTCGAACCGATTGCTCGGAAACAATGCGCCACTCTTTGCGGGAAGGCTGCTGCATCGGGATAGAAACACCGCGTGCGGCGGCAGCAACACTGGCCGCGGCGGCCTCCATTGAGAATCAAAACAAACACGGCACTTGCTCCAATTTCTCTCCACACAACGGAAGAAGAACCCTAACTTTATCGGAAAACAAGAAAAATCGAAAAACCCTAGAACTGAAGCACGATGAGGATAGAGTGACAGTGCGACGGAGAGAGAGAGAGAGTGAGAATTGAAGATGGAAGGACGGAAACTGTGTGTCGGTCTGTGGTTTTTGGTGGATTATCAGAGGGGGGGTTTTGCGATTGGAGGGTTTTAAAGGGGATTGGAGGGTAAGGAATCAAGAGTTGTTGACGACAGAGCGCGAGAAGAGAGAGAGAGAGAGAGAGAGATGATTGGGCTGGACGATTCTCTGCTATTTACGGGGATGATGCGGGCCGGGTTGGGGTCGTCAACGTCTAGGTGGACCGTCAATCATACGTGGCATGGAAACTGTGTGGGGACTGGGGAGCAAAAACTATGGGTACACACCACCGTTTGAATTACAGTAATCTCGAGGAAGAATGAGAATGTGATGTCTTCTATTCACGACGTTTGGAAGATATGTGAATTGGAATGTGATGTCAGGTTTATCTGATTTTGACATTTGGCTGGGAAAGGAATGAGAATATGTGATTCCTAATAACATATTCAACCACAAATCACATCCCAGGCTAAGTGGGAATCTGATCCCTCCCTTGCCCCATGGGAATCTCAGATTCTTTGCTCATTCATTAAGAAAATGAAATATTGACTCTAATAAATTTCCAAAATAATTATTTCCCCGCATAAGATTACTTAATTAATCATAACACCGAAATGCAATTCCTCCAAGTATCCAATTCCTAGGAATTTGATTCCCAGTAATCATATACCTATTCCTACCCAAGAAAATTCCTAGGAGTATGATTATCGGTAATCATATTCCTATTTCTACTCAAGATTTCGGTCATTCAAACACAGCCTTAAAGGGCCGAATTGAGCTGAGTTTTAAAGTATTTAGATTCGTTCGTTACGTTTTTAAGATAACTCGAGACGAGCTCGAGCTCAATAAAAACTTAGCGAGCTGAGCTTGCATAGGTTTGAGCCAAAGTTGAACTTGTTCACTATCTTTAACGAGTCAAAAACTATCTTTAACGAGTCAAAAACTACTATGTTGTCGTACAAGTTTGGAACTTAAAATGAATATTTTACCTTGTTCATAAATAAGTTCATACATGTATATAATTATAAAAACACATTAAAATGTAAGATGATAAGACTTTTACAATTTTATGTATGTATAGTTTATAAAAAAAATTACTATGTACATGTAAAAAGTTCAAACATTTTTTGGGTTTTATCACTTTATGTAAAATTCATATTAGACATATATATGTAATCCAAGTTCGCGAGCTTAATCGAGTTGAATACTGCCAATTTCAAGTTTGGATCATTTGTTAAACGAGCATAAAATTGAAGCTCAGGTTCGGTTTTGTTTAGTGTTCGGATCGAACGAGTTTTTACCGAGTTACCGAGCCGAGCCTCGAATAATTCACGAACGACTCGGTTCATTTTGCAACCTTACTTGTCTGGGAACCATTTTAGGGTCCTACAAAAATATCGAAACCGTTAAATTTTTTTAAAACACTTAGTTGTACTTATAAAAAATATCTTGTTTAGATATCATTAAGGGCTTGATAAAATTTTCCCCACTTCTTTAATTGTACTTGTAAAAATAAACTTATTCGGGTGCCATTAGGGGGGCTTGATCAATATTTCTCCTTGAATTTGCCTGGAAAGAACAAAAACAAATCGATCAAACTTTTACTTATATCTGAATGAGTTGATTTTTTACAAAAACCAATAAAATAATATTATGAATTGATTAAACGGCTGGACTCATTAATGCAAGACTCTAAAATGAATCTCACACAAAGTGGTGCAATTGGTGTGCCCATGATCCCATAGTAATGCTTTTGTGAAAACTGCCCTATCAATGATGCTAGAAACACACCGCTCCACCACAACACAAACCACACCAGTCAGCACGACACTACATGATTGGTGATTGCAAAATATATATATTTACTTTCCGTTCGTCATTGCAAAATATATATATTACATGGGGAATGAAAGTCGATCCCGAAATACAGTGTGGGACATCCAAGAGCTCTACCGTATGAACTAGCCACCACTTGCGCTGCAAAGTAGTTACAAAAGTGTTTATTCTCCTACTATATGCTAAGAATTGAGTCGGCGGGCCCGAGATGATGGGCCACATTATGTTTCAAGGCTGTCTGTGGACTTTTGTACGGCCCATTTTTTCAGTTTTTTTGGATTTGATTTTAGAGGGCTTGCTTCTCCTTCCGGGCCTACTTGGGCTTTGATCTAGTACTAATTTCCAACATGTTGATTGTATTCTTCAAGTTTACTTTTGAACTTGAAAAAATAAAAATAAAAATAAAATTGTAGTTTATATTTTTTGCACATATATTTTCATAATGATAACTTATTGTATTGGTCATAATTTCGGATACTTTTTTTTAGCATCCGGGAAAAAAAAAAAGTAGCAACTACCTTGCTTCATGAATTTGCTTTTGCAAAAGTTAACAAAATGATACTATCATTTTGTACAAATGATATCTGAATTTTTGTTTGAAGAACACTGAACCCTGAAGTATCTGGTGTTATAAAATGCGGTAAATCCATAGGGACAGATGGATTGTGCACAGATGGGCCCAGAGATCCAATTGTGGGTCCCACACGAATGATCCAAGCTGTTCATTCATCTTAAAATAATTTTTGGAGTGGCCCCGGGAAAAATCAGCTCAACCCAAAATGCATAGGTGGTCAATCCGTCGGACCATTCGTGTAGGACCCACAAGTGGGTCTCCGAGCACATCTGTGCACAATCCATCTGTACAAATAGTGGGGTTCTATAAAATGGCCAACATCTGATTTATACCACTTTACATATCAGAGAACAATCAATATATAATGTGAGCCGAGCACCAAGTGGACCGGATCCAAAGGCCCACTAGCTGCATAAAATCCATTTGGACAAGATGGGCAACCATCTAGGGAAGTTATTGGTTTGAACTTAGGCCCATTAATACTTTGTATATGTATGTTCAATGAGAGACTAATATAAACTTGAAAATTTGTTGGTGTGAAGCTCTGGACACTTTCGTCAAGAAAAACTACGCAAAATAGTTTTATACGGTGTATGAATTTAAATCTATGAAGATTACAATTTAGGGCATATATATGTTGAGCGATAGACTAATATATACTTGATAATTTGTTGGTGTGAAACTCCGGACACTTCGTCAATAAAAACTAGGCAATATAGTCTTATACGGTATACGAATTTGAATCTATGACGAATACAATTTAGGTTTGAATTTTTTTTAAAGATGATATAATAAAAAAAATGTACCATTTTTCTTTCACTCACTCTATCTTAGTCACTCCAAAAAATCCAACATATGTGGTATTTAGTATTGCAAAATGCTTTCACGATACGAACTCTAAGAGTACAAAGTGGCATGAATTACTTTGATTTTCCATTTATAAGGGTTTGAATAAAAATTGTTACATAAATTACATTACATTAACCAATTATAAGAATTATATGGTTTTGATGCCGGATTAATGGATGATGCCCACTTTACTCTCTAATCGCTTTCAGATGGAGTACTCAATTGACGCTAATCTTGATGCGTAATCCAAAAGTCTTTTTCAAATTTTGAATTCATATCTAGCTCTATGTAACATTTCTAGTAAACTAGTTACACAAAATCTTTAGAGATCTCTCCACTTATTTATGTTGATATAAAAGATACATGAGTACAAATGTACTCAAAATCAAAGAACATCTCACATTTTGTAAAGTCAACTTGTTAGTTTGTAATACTATAAACTGATTTAAAAACATCAAACTCTTTCTTGGTGTGCTATATATTATGATTTTTGCAGCATATTAAAATATAAGTTTGTTTTCCTATTTAAAATATAAGTTTGTTAAACCAAGTTATAATGTTTAATTTTATATGCTCAGCTCAAGTAATTTTATCGGTCTGTTTTCAATCAATTGATGTGCTTTTGTTTGTTTTTTGATGTGACTTGATTCCCTTTTATGTCTTATAGCAAAAAATGAGGGTTTCCCTCCTTTATTCTCAATGGTAGTAGAGCAGGATTTTAATAATGGTGGTGTTATTGACAACCCAATGGAGTGTCAATAAGATAAGAAGGGGAAAAAATTACAATTTCCGATGTACCATTAATACTTTTTAAGGCACTTTAACACATATGAAATTGTATTTTTTTTTATCATTTTTCCGCTTTATTTGACAGCACAATGAGTTGTTATTAGCATTTTCTTTTTAATAAAATGGGGCTACATACGAAAAAATGCTTGAGTTAGAAGGATTTATAATTAAAAACCCAATTTTCAAGGTGTTAACAAAAAATAAGTGAGATTTTGAAGGGGCCAAAATAACAAACTTATTGAGGGGCATTGTGGCCAGTGGCCCCGGCCGTCCAACCGTCATTGCTTTATACGAGATAGATCAAGTTGCAATTTATTTTAGGGTTTTCGAAAAGGTGGTTTCTATCTTCGGAGTATGCAGTAAATTTACAATTTTTTTCGAGTAATGACTATCACACTCCACAACGAGTAGATGATAAATTTTGAGTGCATTTATAAAAAAGTGGGATTTAAAATTTATTTTTCTTTTGTACTAAATACACCACTTATAAGGTCACATAATTGACTTGTATACACGTAGGCACGCAACACGTAGACGTTGTTGTTGCGACTATTGGTAATTAGGCGAACATGGATATTTTACCACCATAGAGGCAAAGGGAAATTCTACTGACACATCTTTCAGAGACACCTCTCAAACACAACATTTAATAGAGTGAGTCTGCAATATATTTTGACAATTTAAATGTTCATTTTGTATATATGGATATGAACATCACTCATGTGAAGAATTGGGTTGGTTAGACATTGGCAGAAATTCCAATATGATTTGAATCAATTACTTATCAATATTTGATCAATATAACTTTTTTTCCATGACTGATTGATTAACACGTTTGGAACTATAAATAAATGCCTCAGATTGTTACAATAGATTGTGGGACTTCATGTTATTGAGTGGTGTGCTTGAAAGGTGTTTTCAGAATGATGTGTACGATAAAAAAAATATTCCTTATTTTCTTATGAGATAAATTACCGGAACCACCTCGGAGGTTTCTAGAAATTACAGATTACCTCCTCACATTTAAGAAATGACAAATTACCCAGTGTCGTTATGCAGTCGTTAGAGAAATTCGACAGAATCTGTCCGACGTCATCAAATCCTAACTACAATGGACCAAACTATCATTTTGTAGTCATCAAATCCTAACTACAATGGACCAAACTATCATTTCGTAGCTTGTGGGAGGTAGTAGAAGTGCGAAAATAACTTTTCACAGGCTACTAAAGGACAGTTTGTTCCATTGTAATTAGGACTTAATGGTGTCAGATAGATTGGGTAAAATATGTACTTGCCCCTCAAACTATACGGCGTTTTTTAAAATCGTCCTTAAACTACTAATTAAACACACTTGCCCCTCCAACTATGTATTCGTTACTTACTTCATCCAATTAGGATTTTCCATCCATGACATTTATGGAAATGAATAATGGAGGGGGTATTTACGTCTTTCCACCTACCATTACATCTATCTTCTTCCTCTAGCCTCCAATTCACATTTCTAATCCCAAACCAGTCATCCCATCTCCCTCTCTCTATTTTCGCCCGTTGTTTCCACTTCTATCACCGATTCTGTAAAGACCCGGAATATTTTGATAAAGGCAATTCGCAAATAAAGTCGTAGGTTTTTCATGGAATTGATAAATGAGTTGAAATGCGGGTTTAATGTGCAATACGTGTTAATTTTTGGCTTGTAG
>JAXBDA010001003.1:0-64412 GCA_036023075.1 Gaultheria prostrata | reverse complement strand
ACAAAATAAAAAGAGATGAGGTATTTTTTTGAAAAATTAAGTTGGTAGAATTTATTTATTTTGTTGTAAGGGTATTTTGGTAGTTTTCTTACTAAACTTAACGCCATCAGTGGAAAAGTAACGGCAATGGGGTATCTTGATATTGTCAGCAAAAGCAGGGGAGGTCAGTGTCATTTCAGAAACCTCAGGGGAGGTATGTGTTTGTGTCAGAAACCTCAGGGGAGGTTACTGATAATTACCCAATTAACAAACCAAACCCTCCCAACAAAACCCCACGCCACTTTCTACCGTGCAATGCTATTGGTACCGACCTTGGGGACTGACCACGTATCAACCGGTGCTGGGACCCACAAGTGGATCCCAAACGGCTAATTCGAACCGTTCATCTATCTCAAAATTAAAATTCGAGTGGGTCTAAGCGGGAATCGGCAATCGAACGGCTCTAAGTGCTCGATCCAAAATCACCCGTTTTCGTGTATAACAAATTACACAAAAACGAATGATTTTGGATCGAGCACTTCGAGCCACCCGATTGACCAAACAATACCTATCAAGTCAGTTCAAAAAAAAAAAAAAAAAACTATCAAGTATCAACCCAATACTGCCGTAGTCTCGAAGCCGGGGGCATATAGGAAGGGATAGAGTGAGAAAGTTGGATATATATAGAGAGAGAGAGAGAGAGAGAGAGAGAGAGAGACACCACTCTATATTCCTCTCTCTTCTCTTTACTTTTGGAGGAGAAGATTAGGTTCTCAAAAAAGGACCGAATCCATTTCTGTGTCCTTTCATTTTCTCTCAAGAATAATTGTTATTAGAAATTTGTTGTGTATAGAGAAATAAGGGTTTAGAGAGAGAGAGAGAGAGAGAGAGAGAGAGAGAGACAGAGAGAGACAGATGGAGATGATGTATTACCAGTTCCCAAGATTTTCTCACCAGGACTCTTTGAAAATCCTGGAAGCTGATATACAGCACGCCAACGCTTTGTGAGCTCTCTTTTTCAAATTCCCTCTTTTTTTTGGTTATCTGGGTTAATTTTGTTTTGCTTTATCTGCTGCTATTGCTTTTTCTATCTGGGTTATGTTTTGTTTTTCGATTTTACTTTCTTATTTGTATCTGGGTTTGTTCTATCTTTGCTTTATCTGCTCTTGTTTTTCTACCTGGATTACATATTTCTTGTGGTTCTATAATACCCATATGTTGGTATTTTGTATTTTCGTATGGTCAAACTTTCCCCACTTTTTTCTGGGTTACTTAACATTTTTGTTTTTTATTTTGGCAAATAAGGGTTACTTAAGATTATGTTCATCATCAGAATCATCAATCATCATCATCATCATCTAGATTAAGCTATTAGGATTGTGGAAGAAAGCTTATTACACCGATTTGGGCGTCTCTGCTGTGTTTCCTTAATGTGGCTTTTTTGGGATACTTTTAGTACAGGAATTTGTGAAACCAAAACCTCTACACAATTTGGGTGTCTCTTTAGTTTTCTCATATTCTGTTGTCAATCTCAGAGCTTGTCCATCATTGGATAATTATAACCTTCGAACCTAGTATACGAGCCAGGGCATCCTCTCCGCTAATCACCAATTGGTCTTCGGTGGATGCTTTGACAGTTAAGAATACTTAAGAACAACATTGCAATCTCTCTGTTGGATGGATAATTTTTTGGTTTACAAACTCTTGTCTGGGACGTTAGTGATCAAGCATGTTGGATATATCTGCAAGTTGTACACTGTGGGTATTTGATGCAGTTGGACTTGTGGTAAAAGCTGATTGCGAGAAAGCGAAGCTAGAATGCATAAAATGGAGTTTCTCAAAATCACCTCTTTCCTGCTTTCAAGTTGTTTTTGACGGAGAACAAAAAAGCTTGTGCTATGGTAAACAGGTTGGCACAACTTCATTGAGACAGTTAAAGCCATTATATTTGGGGTGTTGAACTTAGACGAGCTGGAGACCACACCAAGTTTACTACTATGATTTTTTGTCTTATCTTTCTGCTTTGCAGACATGTTGAAGATTTGGTGTAATGTTTAGTGAAACTTAGACCAAGGAGGGAGGTTTTTTATTTTTGGAAATGAAAGGAGGGAGCTTCATTGCTTCAGAATCCCTATAAAAGCATGAAAATCATGTTTCAAATCAATTAATAAGATTGCGTTGGTGCATAAAGAGCCTCCCTTAATGATTGGAATATAGATTTCTACATTCAATTTGAGCCTTCTTAATTAGTTTTAGTGCATTGAAATGCGGAGGCTATCCCCAAATGTGATTGTTGGCTCTCTTAAGTTCTCTTTCCTTTTTGAGTATGCAGGGCTTCTGCCATTCCAAGAGCAAAAGGTGGTGCACGCCTTCAGATGAAATTGGTTTACAATCACTTGGCACCCATCCTCTTGTTTTTACTCCAATGGATGGATTGTTCCTGCACATGCCTGCTGCCCAGATATCTAAATCTTTTCCATGTTCTTGTATATAAGGTTGGTTATTGATTTCCCTAATCCCTATGTTTCTACAGTTTTGAGTTGAATCTCTATATGCTTGCTGAAATGAGTTGAATCTCTAAATTTCAAAATTTGTTGTTACATTACTCTTCTTCCAAACTAACTGTAGCTTACAGAAAGTTGGAGGACTGTTGTATGATTATGCGGAGTGTTTAGTTCTTATTTTACCAGAAACGTGACTCCTTGTTGTTTATTCTTTATATTCTGTTTCCAGGTGTACACAGATGGGAAACCAAAGATTTCCAGGCATGGAAGGAAGGCAACTATTAGGGACTTCTATGGTTTGTAGATGATCATCTACTTTTGAGCTTTTTTAAGAGTGTTATGAAAAAATCTGGGTCTAGTTTATAGCCTTATTCGTGTTTTCTTTCCTAAATTTGAATTTTCAGCGGTTATATTGCCATCTCTTCAGCGGCTCCAAGGTGACTTGGTCGAATGGGATGATTCCAATGAGGAGAATCCTGGTACGGAGGTCACTGGAAAGACCACGCATGAAAGCAGTAAAGGGTTTTCCAATGTTGATTTGGAGAGAGAACATGAATGTGGGATTTGCTTGGAGCCCTGCACCAAAATGGTTTTGCCTAATTGCTGTCATGAAATGTGCATCAACTGTTACCGTGACTGGTTAGTATTTGCACTAGAGTTCTCTCAGAATGCTTATCTAATTAAAAAGATAGAGAACCAAAAAGCAATAGCTTATTACTTACATATCAAGATGTTATCCATGTAAGAATTGTATTCTGGAAAATGCAGAAAAGTTGCAGAGCATTATGATACAGTTGATGTGCTAATCTTAAAGAGTACATGTTTCATCACATTTTAGAGAGCATAAGTTGTGTTGTGTTCCAAAGGACATAAAAATTGTTATGATAGAGATTCATCAGGTAAGAATCGCTTGAAGGGTTCCAGAGGTGTTACTGTAGTGTCTAATATAATGAGTCCAAATCTTGCAGTTGACACGCTGAAGAAGTGTTGCATTTGCTATTAGGAGTGTCGGAGACGCTGACATGCTTCCATCATGAAGCATCTGTGGCTCTGTGCTTCTTAGTTTATACTACCCTTGCAATGAGTACCGTGGTTTATTCTTTGTATTGTATCCCTGAATCCTCTCCATCTTGCAGGAACACAAAATCAGAATCCTGCCCCTTTTGCCGTGGTAGCATAAAGAGAGTGAAGTCCAGAGATTTATGGGTTCTTACTTGTAGCGATGATGTGGTTGACCCTGAAACAGTTTCCAGAGAGGACTTGCTGCATTTTTACCTCTATATCAACAGTTTGCCAAAAGATTCCTCGGAAGCTGTCTTCTTAATGCAATATGAATACCTACTATGATTTTTAGTAAACGTGAAGATTGGTGTACAGATAGAAAAGCCAGCCTTCAAATGTAAATAGAGTCCAGTGAGAAAATTATCTGCGACTTGCGTGGAGATGACCGCGTCCCTATTGTATCTGTAAGCAATTATAACTGTAATGGCACCTTTGTATCGATACCAAATGTCTCATTTCGAGACTTGAGTTATTACTTCCATTGTTTGGAAGTGAACATGTAGCCCTTGATAGAGCTCAATGGAAAAACAGGATTCATGTAGCCGACCCCAATTAATTGGGACTTAAGGCTCGGTTTGGTTTGGTTTGTTATTACTTCCGTTGTTTGCATGGTGAAATTGCTTATTACTGTTATTTTTTTTAGGTTTCCTTTTCAATGATTGAGATAAAGCTTACACTATGAATGTTTACCAGGAAAATTTGTATTCATCATGAACTCACGCATCTTGTATGAAACTTTTATTCCTGTCTCTAAACATAAGAAGGTATTCGGGTTTCTCTTTTTTTTGTAGATTTAATTACAGGAGTCCTAATAGCTTGATTGTGCTATTTGTTTCCATGAGGAAAGAATTGTTTTTCTATCTGCAGCAATCAGCATCAAGTTAGAGCATATATTGGTGTGCTCATGTACCCTTTTAACTGATTCCAGTGTGGAAAGATTTAGCTGCCTAACAAAGGAAAAAAGGATATCATCGTAGTCTTGGAACACGGTTTTATTATCACGCTCTCCGAATGAAGCCACTCGGAGCAGTAAAATGAATCTGCTAACTATGAGCATGGAAAATCTACATGCCACTCTTGTTCTGGATCAGTTTATCAAATGCCGGTTGACAGAAGCCTTGGTTGAGGAGCAGATCCGCTACCTGCTGGTACATGGCTTCTGTGAGGTGGATCCCATCCCAGTTAATGTACTTGCCTGGATCATCACAGGTGGATGTGCCTTTGGAGCCGCATAACGAACTCAAGTTGAAGTTGAGCTTTCCACCCACAGCTCCACAACATGCCTTGAAGGGTTCTTGGAAATGGTACTTTGTCGGGTTCATCAGTATCGTCATGTATGCGTTCCAGTAATCAGCATACAGGATTGTACAAGTGGTGTACTTTGTTCGAAAATCAGCCAGTTTGCTCTGCAGGATTTGGTTGTGGATCATTATCGCCGAATTTGCAGTTGCAGCACAGCCTGTTTTGTCGCGATCGTGCATTGGGCTTGAAGAAAGGCCTAAAGGCAGGCATCCAGCTGGTGGGAGCCCTTGAACCACAATGTACTTTGCCCCACTCTCCAGTAATGTCTGTCATAAGACAAAGGCTATGTCAGTATATGCTTCTTCCAACTCGAAGCTTTCTGATTTTGTTTGGTAACTTCAGTTCTCAGTTTTCTGTTTACTGAAAACACAGGAAATATGTATTTGATCAACATTTTTCTGAAAACCAAAACCAAGTTTTAGACGCATGTTTTCAAGTACTTGTTTTGGAAACAATTGGGGAGTGCCTGCATAAGAGGGGGTCATGGCCAAGGTCAGCATAAAAAGGGGGTTGTTGGAGGGGGTGGAGAGGGAGGAGGAAAATGAAAACTTGCTTGAGAACAAAATGCATTTTCCAAAAAATCAAAGCTGTCTTTTCGATTTTAATTTCTGAAAAACAAAAGCAGAAAATGGAAGATTACAAATGGCAAAGTGAAAATTTGTTTCCTTTTAACGCGTACCTGTATGAGTTTGCATTTATAGCGAACAGACATCTCGGTAAGCGTCATATGCGAAATAGACGACCCGATACTATGACCATAATCGTCTACGCCAATTGGACCGATCCAGAAGAGCACATTCTCAAGCTCAACCTGGCAGGAGCTAGCAGTTTTTCCCTTGCATTCCACCCCTTGGAGAAACTTCTTGAACCACGCTATCTGAGTCTGCAAATTTGCTGATGCCTCTTTCCACATCAGTGGGTGACTAGTTTTGTGACCAGCGAATCTGCTTGATCCAGCTACTGCAAAATTCACACCTGAACTGAAGTTTGCAGAAGTGCTTTTGTAAGGTGGCAACGGAGGTATAGAGAGCGATTCACATAGGAAATCGATGACCAAGCGACCATTGCAAGATCGGTTAATGGGTTTGTTATTATAGGAGGATCCGGCCAACATTTGAGCATTGCCGGTGTCTGTGTATGAGTCTCCAAAAGCATAGATTTTGGAGAAGATACCTTTGTAACTTTTATGCAAAGAGGAAGCTTGGTGGCTCTTGTTCTGTGCAGAGGAAGGAGAGAAAAACAGGAAGGAGAAGAGTGCAATGAAGAGGATAACATAATTTGGATTCCTCATTTTTCAAGTCTGGGGAGAACAATTTGGAGTTGGGGGATAGTTATGCAACTTATACATCGTTTCTCCACATGGGTTATGGCTGTAAAAGCAATCAACAGGACCTCCTTATTCTTAGGAAAGAGCATTGGTGGTCATGGTTTTATAAATGGTCACAAGGGGCCAAGACATTGGGGCATTATATCAAGTTTGTATTAGCCTCAAACTTCCAACAAACAGTTGGGGACAGTGCCAAAACATGTGGGGGTACTTTCCCTGGTTTGTCGGGATTTCACTTCCCATTTTTTCTTCCTCATGCAGGAATCAAAACCTTTGTTCTGGGTATTCTCTATTCTTTTGTTCCGGTGTATTTTCGGTCATTGGATCACATGAAAATTTTAAAATAAAAAACAAAACACGTACAATCCAACGACCAAAAACACTTCGGCACAGAGACACACCATTTTTCCGGAAATGGAGGATCTCAGCATCCTCATGCATGATTCTTTCTTCTGGGCAACAATCACCCAAACCAAACTTGATTCAGATCAAGCCACGGAAATCAATAACGCTTGTGTTTGGTTTTCAAGTTTCATAATTAAAACACATAGTAACATATGGACTCAAAATAACTTCAAGGGATTGGCCTGGTGATTAAGACCTGAGACTTAGAAGCTTGTTCCCTCCTAAGGTCTCTCGTTCGAAACTTCTCACCTGCTATCAACCTCTTTGGGATCAATCTATCCTTTAATTGAATCCCGCAAGTGGTTGGTAGGATTGATCAAGGTGCGCGTAAGCCGATCCAGACATTTGAGTTATCAAAAAAACATATGGACTCAAAATGTAGAATGCATTCTTTTAGTTGTTGCAAGGGCTTGATGAATCTTTGAAGATACACGGTGCCAATAAAATGCTTTGAAACATGAAGGCGCTTTCAATAAAATTCATTCATACATCTATAATTAGTACTTTCGCTAATAAAATTTCCAAAAGAGTGATATCTAAGCAATGCAATAGAAATCTTGTAATGTTTAATGATGCTTGAAATCTTGTTTGTTCCATTATCGGGCGTGATTTTTTGAGTTGATAAGTACTTGTACTAGGTTTTAAAAAGGAAATCTATCAAAACCATTGCTTAACTTAGCCTTTTGTCATTTTCCACTTTGATTGATAAGTAATAAGCAACACGTGGAACATTATCCAAAATGATAATAACGCCAAGAGAAGGAGAGAAAAAAACATTGCTACGTTTCTCACTCCAGATCAATTATGTGAATGATATGGTCTTCTTCCTCCAATCCACCATTCTTCCTCAAATCCACCACGCCTTCAACCTAATCCAAATCTCCGTTTCTTTTTTGGAAAATGCTATTCTCTCCATTCTTTTTTGGAAAATGCTATTCTCTCCGTTCTTTTTAAAGTGTGTAATTTCGTAATTCCAACTTATTAAGCAAGAATCATCATTACACTTTTTACATCAACTTTTATATTTACTTTACACTATTACCCTTGATGGAGACATGATCATTAAACTTTACCCAATACCTACTAACTTTTCAAAAATGAATCTATTTTTAAGGCAAAATAGGAAAAGTATCAACTTTTACATATTAACTTTCAACATCACACTTATTTAGGAAAAACCCCAAATGAAATACACTACTCTTTTTAAGGAACGGAGGGAGTAATAACGAGGCTTGTCCACGGATCGGTTTTGGATAGAGATATTGATAAGGCACATAAAGTTAATGGTATTTCATAAGTAATTGATTGAGCAGCAGCCCTTAGATTACCTAAAAAGGAATATTTATTATTTGATCCATATCCTAACATAAGAAGTCCAACGGGAATAATGCTTGAAACGACAACCCATAAAAAACACCTATCATACTGCATGTGAAGTAAATCATCACACCTACTGTCCAACCAATTAGCAGAGAATCAATAGATTCCTTTTCGGGAGTGATTCATCCTTCTGGAACGCAAATTGGGTTGGTTCCCAAAAATCAATCCGCTCTTCGCAGATTGTCGTATTCTCCATCCACACCCGTCTGTGAGTAAGGTACGGTTAGGTCGGTTGGGTTGCGGATTGGGCGGATCGAACCCGAACCAAATTTGCCAAAACTAGAATATTAGGATCCGGATCGTGACATACCTCGAATGGGTTCGCGAATGGTTCGGTTTTTTCAGTTTGAGCAGATCGAAGTCAATGGGCACCCCTACTAATAACAATCCAGTAGGCAGTAGTTAATGTCCAAAAGTGCATTGACACATGTAAAAAAATGGATAGATATATGTACAATTGCCTTGAAAGAAAAAATAATTACTGTCAAAATATAAGATGTGTAGTAACTAACCAAATTTCATAAATTATACTCCCTCTGTCCCTTTTTAAATGTGTGCTTTGGGAAACGTGTATTTTTTAGGACGTAAAAAAATGTATTTCTACTCAAAAATTTTGAATTTTTTTTGCACCAAATTAAAGTACTCTTTGAGCACTTTAATTTGGTGTAAAGAAAGACATAAAATTGTATAGAAAAATACATTTTTTAGGGGTTTGAAAGTACACGTATTCCTATTGTACACATTTAAAAAGGGACGGAGGGAGTACTATAATTACTTAATAGACCTACCAATCTGATCGGCCCCAATCTCTCTCTCTAAAATATCCCCTCTGCCTTCTCTCTAAAGTTTTCAGCTTCTAGGGTTTCGTTCTGGGGGGAGTTGGGGCTGCCGCCTCCCTTCTCCACCTCCCCCCTCCAACTGGCTACCCCTCTTCACCTCTCCGCATCTCTTAGGCCTCCATCTACTTCCTCAAACCAGATCCACCCGCCTTCTTTCTGCCCTCCACTCTCCAGCCTTCTTCCGCCTCCCCCACCCCTCCGCCCCTCCATTCTACAGCCTCCGTCCACACTTCCTCTTTTTGCAAAGGCAGGTCGGTTTTTAGGGTGGCTGGGCTCTGACTCCGGCGAATAAGTCTTTAGATCCGACGCGGCGGCTTCTTCCGACAATGTAAAGACCCGAAAATTTTAATTATTTTTCCCGAAATAAAGTTGGGGTAATGTGTAGAATTGCGTATAATGATAAAATTAGTTAAGTGATGAGAGGATATATGTGATGTGTAGTGTTAGGGTGAAATTGGTTTACACAAGCCACATTTGGGCTTATAGGTTAATTTTTGGAGTTATTTTTTAAAGTTGTGTGAGGGGTGTGTGTTATATGTATGTGTGGTGAGAGAAGAGAGAGACAAATCTCATCTCCTCCCTCAAAAGAACCAGCCGACCCTTCTCTCTTCCTCCATAGCTTCCCTCCAACTCTTCCTCCACCAAACCAAGTCAAATCTCAAGCTCCAAACTTAATCCCTTCACAAAAGCTTCACCAAATCTCGTGTTCTACGTGTGGGTGTGCTTATTTCACTCCGGGGTTAGAAGAACTTTTCTTTGATCATGAGCAAAGGTTAGGGTTTTGCATTTGGAGTAGGTTTCAAGCTCAATCACAAGAGGTAGGGGATCATTTTTCAATTCTCAATGTAAATTTGATGTTTGTGTGTGTATTACCCTAATGTTTGTTAAACTTCTCTTAATCCTTGCTTTAAGCCTTTGTGGAGACATTCTAGTCATGTTATGTTGATGTTGAGTTGTTCCATTGCTTTCCTAAGTGATTCCCTAATCAATTTGTTTGTTTGACAACCCTACTCAAGGGTTTGGGTTGAAATCTCCCACCATGGGTGAAAATATGCTAGAACTGGTTCCTGTTCATGCTTTTTCGGGCAATGTCGATGCTAAATTAGGAAAAGTATAAAACTACAAAGTTGCAGCCCTTCAAATTCCCTATGTTTTGATATATAATTCGTCCAAAACGGAGTTCAGCGGAAAACGTTATGGTAAAAATACTGAGACTGCTCAAAATCTGCTCGTACGGCTTCTGGGTCGACCCAACCTTGAAGTGGGTCGACCCAAAACCATCTGTGAAGTTTTAGGACCCAAGTGGGTAGACCCACATTACACTCTGGGTCGACCCAAACCCCCTTAATGCAGTTTCGCTCCTTTGACCCATTTTGGCCCGTTTCGCGCGACGTATGTGCTATAACCATTCCAATTAACTTGAAACACTTCGAGACACTTGTCGTGAGTATAATGTGGTATATTTGATGATTCCTTAAGTTCCCTCGGGGTTCGTGTTATGTGTTTGAACATCTAACGGCACTAGTGTGGCGTTTACTGATCGGATTAGGGTTTTTGAGCGATCCAAAACGATATTAATGAACATGAAATGATGATAAAAATGTGATACTTTGACACGAGGCCCGAAAAGGGTACGCCCGGAGTGGCGCGGGGCCTTTATGGTATGCCCGGAGTATAAGGACGATAATTAATGAATAAGAGACATGATATGGATGTTTTAGGGCACACGTGATGTGTCGGGTACGAATTGGACACTTGTTGATTATTGTGGAAGTTTGAGTGATGCATGTTGATTAGCTAGCAAATGCTTAGATACGTGTGGGATACGGGGAAGTATTTGAGGAATATTTGTGGGACGCAGGCTATCTTCGGGATATTTGTAGGATACGCGGACAGATGTGGGATACATAAAGATACTTGGGGAATACTTGGACACTTGAGGGACACATGGCTACTTGCAGGACACGTGTGTGATATATGTATACTTATAGGGCACTGGTGAACACGAGTCGAGAAATTGTTGGACACGTGGGTACTCGTGGGATACGTCGGGGTACGTGTGAGTATTGTACGACACATGGATTTACGGGGAATACATCGACTAGGGTATCTTGTGTGCGTATGTGAGAGCTTAGATATGTGATGAATGTTTTATGATAATAGGGTTATGTGCATGATATTGATTGGTGTGAGTCTCAACGGACATGTTGATGGATTTGAAAGAGAAAGCTTAATTGAGTCGGGATGAATGAACGATAATGAAACAATGATTACTGACGGTGGAATTGGAAAGAGGAAAGAAAGAGAGAAAATGATTGCTTAATTGAAAAGGACGCTACGGTATCTTGGAGATGGTTTAGTACGAGGGTTGTTGGATCCAGCTAATGTTATTTTAGTGAGAGACACAGAGATTTGATAAGTAGTAACATTATGATTGATAATATTGGTTAGAGGAAAGTTCGATAGTTTGTTACCTAAAGTTTATATCGTAGAGGTGTAAGTGAGGGACGCGTGATGGTTGATGTCTTGTTGCTATAATCAAATGATATGTTGGGTAGCTTACTTGTTATTTGTCAATATTATGTTGCACTTCCGTTCATTATATTTTGTTATGCATTTATGTGTCTGAAACCCAAAGGGGATAGCTACTGGGCGAAGTGAATGCTCACCTCTTTGCTGTTTCAGGTATGGCTTGGAGCATGACATGGTGTGCTTGATGTGCATGGCATAGTGAGAGCACGGCATGAAAGATTATTTGAAGCATTGTAAAACTTTTACTTGTTGAAAGAATGTAATATTTTTAGGTAATTTATATGGGACATGGGTGGCGAAAATTATATTTGTCATTTATTGTCAATATAAACGCTGTAAGATGATTTTGGTCTAATCAATGAGTTTAGTGAGATATTTCGTGGAGGAAAAATGCTTATTCAATTATGTTGAAAATCGAGGGCGTGACAGGCAACACCTCTTACCGGAGTTCTTTATTTTGTTTATTTTTTTGTTATTTTTTGTTTTGTTTTGTTTTGCCCATATGTGGGATCGTATTGCCCCCGTTTGTGGGTGGTTGGGGGTGTTGTTTCTACGTTTGCATCTGTGCGATTTTGTTTAGGATTTGAGCTGGGTTTTCCTTGGTGTTCTCTACTACTAGATTTAGACAAAATTCTATGTTGGCACCTAGTGTTGGTTTGCCTCGGCAGAAAGTGTCTGTGAGTCGGTGGCCAGCAGGGCTCTTTTACCGTGCTCGTGTCGAGATTTTAGTAGTTTTGGTTCATTTCTGTCTTTGTGATGAAATCTTTTGCCTTCAGGCTTCCTGTAAGTGCCGGATGGTTTTCATTCTTATGAATGAATCTTGACATGTTCAAAAAAAAAAAAATACTATAATTACTTAATGGAAAATGCTAACATGTACCACTAGGCAAATGTAATAGTTGAAAAAGTGTGTTGAAATGTATGAAAAGTAAGGATGGGCATCTCAGCCGACCCTCCCCGATCCAATCTGTCCCCTCCCCGAATGGGTAGGGGATTCGGGGATTTTTTCGGGGATCGGATAGAGATTTTTTTTAAAAAAATTCGGGGATTGGGTAGGGGATGGTATAGTCAGTGCCCTCTCCGATGCCCGCCCCTCCCCTCCCCGACCCTTCCCGCATCCCCATTCACATATACATATGTATATTATAAGTTTATAATTTTTTTCCCGATAAATTTATAACTAAAGTTATAACTTGTAAAACATTAGGGTTACTCTCAAGTCTCCACATTTCACAGCCGCCCCCATCTAGGCTCTGGCCATCACGTCTCTCAAACTCTTAAGATCAAAGGTCGTCTCTCTGTCTCTCTCTCTCTGTCTCTCTCTCATGAGTCATGTCTCAATCTCAGAGGAAACATGAGCGAAGGCCGAAGCCAGGGAAATATTACGAGGGAATTTGTTTCATTCAGTTAGACAAAGAGATTATTCCCTTCATATTAAACTGCAAAATTTGGTTTTGAATTCCAAAAAGGTTGTGTCCGACTATCCCTTACTTTGGTTTTTACTTTTGTTGAATTTGTTTTTGGGATAGAATCTGTACATGAGGGAAATTTTTAGTTTTAGCTCATTGTTAGAATTTTGGCTGGGTTGTAGAGCCTGAATTTTGAGTGAACTTTTGGATCCCCGATTTCCCGTTCCTCGCATTGGGGCTAGGATGAAGGTTAAAAAAAAAAATCTCTGGTGGGGATCGGGGAGGGGAGGGGGATTGATATGAGTTCGGGGATCGGGGATGGAGGTAGTGGTATCCATCCCCTACCCTCCCCATGCCCATCCCTAATGAAAAGTGTATAAAACTAAATGTAAATGTACTGAAAAGTATAAAAGATGTATTGGAGCGTGTGTTTGTTTATTTTTTTCTGTGCCTGTAATAACAAAGACCCATATTTAGTGATAAAAACTAACGGCGTTAGGGTTAACTTAACGGGTTGAGAGAATTTAGACAATAATTTATAAAGTAAGAGAGGTTACTGTAGTTTTTAGAGCCTCAGAGGAGGTTCTCTGAGGTTTCTGTATTTGTTATTTGCTAGAAAAGGGAGGTCAGTGAAATTTACCCTTAGGCTGTGTTTGAATGACCGAAATCCTGAGTAGGAATAAGAATATGATTACCGGGAATCAAATTCCTGGAATTTTTTTGGGTAGGAATAAGAATATGATTACTTGGAATCGAATTCCTAAGAATTTGATACCCGGAGGAATTGCATTTCGATGTTTGGATTAATTCAGTAATCTTCCGCAGGAAATAATTATTTTGCAAATTTATTATAGTTAACATTTCCTTTTTCGTAATAAATGCGCCGAAAATTGAGATTCCCATGGGGTAAGGGAGGGATTAGATTCTCACCCAGTCTAGGAATGTGATTCCTGGTTGAATATGTCATTAGTAATCACATCCCTATTCCTGCCTCTACCAAATGTTGGAATAAAAAAAGTCTAGCATAATATTCCCGTTCCTGCCTGTACCAAATGTTGGAATATGGGGAGAAGACATCACATTCCCCTTGAGATTACTGTCATCCAAACTGAGCCAAAAATAAACCTGTCAGCTGGCAAGAAGACGTAACGACACTTTTCTCGTGTTCTGAGCACCGTCAGCAGACGACGACGTTTCGAACCCAATGAAAATAACGCCAAGAAAATGAGCAGAACAAACCTTGCCTGCTGTTTTTATCTGATTAAAAAAAAAAAAAAAAAAATCCTTGCCTGCGTTTCTCACTCTGCAAATTCCCAGATCAATTCTATAAAATTCAAATACAAAATCGCAAATCTCAATCTCTGTCTCCTGTTTCGAATGGATTAATTCTCACTATCGAATCGGTCGGACATCTCAATCGAATTCTCTCACCAGGTAAGCTTTTCTCAGACATTCATGCATTTACCAAGTCAATTTCTAGGGTTTTGGTTTTATTTCATTTATTTTGACTGTCCTTCTCGTCGTTCTTAGAATGAGAATCGATATGCATAAACATATGCATGTATAAAAATCTGTGGTTCTGTAAAAAATTATTGGTATGCGAATTAAGCAGTGATAACATTGTTTGGTTTATGGCAGACCTGAAATTGATTGATTGTTAAGTATTATGATTGGATAAGATGTCGGATAATTATTACTCTGGAGCTGTGGAAAATGGAGAAGACGAAACGGGGAGTTCTAATGGTTGGGAACCAGTTGATGTATTTGGCATGGCTAACGCTGGTGATCAGGTACTTGAAAATTCGTTGTTGTTGGTTTGAAAGAATTCTGTTCCTGATTTGGTGATGTTTTCTTTGGTTCGTGAGCTTTCTATTAGATTCACTTGTATCTATGTTATACAGTAGTCAAATTGTAAAAGCTTTAACTAAAAGGTTAGCTCAAGTGGTAAGAAGGGATAGGCACAAGTCTTTAGTTTGACTCTCGTTTAGACTGAGAGCAGAAATCCTTTAGGCCACCCTCCCCGTGAACGAAAACTTGTGCCAAATGGCTGTTGTAGGGGGTTCCGATCAATTGTGAAGCCACTTGACCTAAGGTTGCAGTTGGTGGGATTGGTTTCGGATTATGAAAGGAGAAATTTGTTTCTGATTTGGTGGTGTTTCTTTGGTTAGTAAGCTTTCTATTTTATTCACTTGTATCTGTCTTTTACTGCAATCAAGTTGTGAAAATTTTAACTAAAAGGTTAGATCAAGTGGTAAGAAAGGTGGAGGTAAGAATTACCCAAAAAAAGGTGGAGGTAAGTGCCTTGTGAGCCCAAGGCTCTAGCTCGACTCCTATTAAGAGCCAAAGTTCTTCGGGCCACCCTTCATGCAAGTGAAAACTGTGCAAAATGGCTTTGGTAGGCGGTCCCTGTTCACAGTGCAGCCATGGGATCTAAGGTTGCGGTTGGTGGGATAGGTTCCGGATTATCAAAGGGGAAAAACCTGAACTTTTTGATTCCTAATGGGCGGAATCTGAACTTGTCTAGTAGCTGGAACAGAACAGAAATGATTGCATCTTACCAAACCGAACCAAACCGAGCCTTATGTCCCAAATCAATTGGGGTCAGCTACATGAATCCTTTTCCTCCATTGAGCTCTGTCAAGTGCTGCGTGCTCACTTAGCCCTAGTAGACAGAAATGATTGCATCTTGCTAAAAAATACTGAAGTTTCACAAACTATACAATGTTAATGTGGAATAGGAGCTTAACTTCCTTATTTTTATGTATGTGTTCCTTTTTGTTTTTGCTCATCGATTTGTTTTGGGTTGTTGCAAATTGTATCAGTATTGTTGCCAGAGAACGTATTATATCTGCATGTCTAGGCCCTGGTTTGTGTGGATGTTGAAATCAGTTTTGGAGAATAGTTTCAGAAATATAATAGTTTGACTGTTGTCGAAACTTGTTTTTGGAGGGGAGTTTGGTAAAGAAGACATTTTTGGGATGATATTACAAGGTGTTTGTAAATTCTAAAAAATGAATATGAGATGAAAAACTAGTGTTTTTGTTTTCAAAAACAGTTTTTGAAAAGTGTTATACAATATTCATTTTGAAAGCAGAACCAAACAGGGGATACATTTCCATGCCGAGTACTTCCATCTAAACTGGTCACTGTGTCTGTATCAATATCCTAAGCAAAAACAACTGCAGGAACCGAGCTCCCTTCAGGTGGATCACATAGACATCAGCAATGGTGTTTTGTTGACTGGGGATGATTCTGCAGAAAACGTCCCAAGTGATGTAAGAGCGACCGAGGATGGGGGAAAAGAGGAAATGTTTGTTGATTGCTCAGATGAGTTAATTCTTTCTGATAATAGGGAGGCAATGGCCATTCCTGAAACCCAAGAGAGTTTGGAGGAAAAAGATGATATGCAAAATACCGGGGTACACGAGTCAGCCAATGGGACACGTGAATACAAGGTTGTCTATCTATCTGTATAAGTTTTTCTGTTCAGCTGAATGTGGTGGCTATCGGTACTGATTGCACTTGTCATGCAGGAAGATAGGGATGCCTTACTGAAAGAACTTACAAATCTTCGGCATCAGCTCAAGGCTCTTACTTGTCAGCATTCATCACGTGAGGAAAATATCAGTGGTCTGGTTGATGGACTTCGTGGAGAAGAATTGAGAGAGGTCGAGATAAAGATATCATTATCTGATAACCCGTTCCATGATATGATGAATGAGTGCTCCAATTTTGTTCGAAATGCTTTGGATGTGCGGTTGCAGAAGGAGGAAACAATTAGAGAGCTCCAAGCCATGCTTTCTACGAAGGATCAAGAAATCGAAGATCTTCAAGCAAAGGTAACTGAACTTTCCATATATCTCGATTCTCAAGATATTGTTGTTTCTTCTTACTTTCACAGTAGAGTTGGTCTAATTCTTGAAAAGCATTACTGCAGGTTCACGATGACCATCATCATGTTGAGGCTATTGCAGACAGGATGTTAGCTTCTCTTGCCATGGCAGTTACTGAAGAAAACTTGCTGGATGATTCCGTTTCTGGGAAAATGTCTCGTGTTGAGAAGAACACTTCCCTTCTGATTGAGGGATATAATCACTTCCTTTCTGAAATTTATCTCCTTCAGCAGTGTTTAACTGAGGTCAGGTCAGATTTTAGCGTACAATACGACTTTGGGACAACTTTTGTTGCCGCACGTGATGTCTTGCTTGAGCTTAAAAGAAAGGAAGTAGACTTGGCACAGAAACTAAGTTATTTGGAAGACGAAAATAAGAAGCTAGTGGAACAGCTTGACAAAGGCAAAGAAATGGTGGAGCTGGCACATGGAGATGTTGAAAAACTGAGAGTAGAACTTGAACATGAGAAAACCAAGTATGCTAATACCAAAGAAAAGCTCAGCCTAGCTGTGACAAAAGGAAAGGCATTGGTTCAGCAGCGAGATTCATTGAAGCAGTCTCTGGCTGAGAAAACAAGCGAGCTTGAGAGATGTTTGACTGAATTGCAAGAAAAGTCAAGTTCCCTTGTGGCTTCTGAAATGAGTAAGGAGGAGTTGGTCAGAACCGAAACTTTGGCTGCTTCACTTCAGGAAGCCCTCTCCCAAAGGAACACTATTCTTGCACGATGTGAAGAAATTTTGTCTGAGACCGCATTATCCCAGGAACTTGAATCAGCTGATATTACGGATAGAATTAGATGGCTTGCGGATGAGAGAAATAGACTGAAGGGTGTGACCATGGGATATGACAGACTCATAGATGCCTTGTCTGTGATTGATATACCAGAAAATGTTTCATCTTCTGACCTGGAATCCCGAGTCAGTTGGATTGTGCAATCATTTTCCCGAACCAAGGAAGAAGCTGATAGACTGCAAGATGAAATTTGTAGGGTTGGCGGAGCTGCACGAAATGAAATAGAGCGCCTAACGACTTCACTACTTGCAGAAACACAAGAGAAGCATTATCTTCAAGAGGAGTTGAAAGACCTTTCTCACAAGTACGACAAGATTGTTGACAGGGAGTGTCATGTTTCATCGGAGAAAGATCGGATGGTTAGTATGCTTCTAGAGGCATCTGGGATTTCAAGGGAATGTCAAGATGATGGCGATCAACCTTCCTCTGATGTGGCTGTGCTAATAGAAAGGTGTATTGGTAAAGTCAAAGAACAAAGCTGTGCCTCCTCTGGACCTTCTGATCTTGAGGCAGAAATGGAAAGAATCCAAACTCTCTTGTATGTAAAGGACCAAGAGTTGATTCTGTGTGAGAAATTATTAGAGGAAGACGTGCTTCTTAGGTCAAAGGTGAATACTTTATCAGATGAGTTGAAAAATATATCTCAAGAATTAGAAGCGCTGAAAGATGAGAAAAATGCTGTGCAGAAAGATCTGGAACGTTCGGAGGACAAATCTGCTCTATTGAGAGAAAAATTATCTATGGCAGTTAAAAAAGGTAAGGGATTGGTTCAAGATCGAGAAAACTTGAAAAGGAATTTGGATGAAAAGAATGCAGAAATTGACAAGTTAAAGCTTGATTTACAGCAGCAAGAATCTGCACTCGGTGATTGCAGAGATCAGGTTAGCAAACTATCCATTGATGTGGAAGTGATACCCAAGTTGGAGTCTGATCTCACGAGTATGAAAGATCAAAAGGATCAACTTGAACAGTTTCTAGTGGAGAGCAATAACTTGCTACAAAGAGTGATTGAATCCATTGAGGGGATTGTTCTTCCCATTGATTCAACATTCGATGAACCAGTACAGAAGGTACAGTGGCTTGCAGGTTACCTCAATGAATGTCAAGTTGCAAAGATACATGTGGATCAAGAATTAGAGAAACTTAAATTAGAATCTGCTGCTCTTTCCAGTGAAATAGAAAAAGCCTACGTAGGGAAGGAATCATTGGAAGAGGCACTGACATCTGCAGAGAACAATATTTCCCGATTAGCTGAAGAAAAGAGAGAACTAGAAGTTGGCAAGACATATGTGGAGCAAGAGCTACAGAAAGCATTGGAGGAAACTTCTTCCCTAGCTAGCAAATTTGCTGAGGCTTGTTCAACAAGAAAGTCGCTTGAAGATGCTTTATCAGAAGCTGAGGATAAGATCTCTTTTCTTATAAAGGAGAAAGAAGAAGCTCACGATGGTAGAGCTTCAGCAGAAATGGAGCTGGAAAAAATGAAGGAGGAAGTTTTGATCCAGACTGGAAAACTCACAGAGGCCTACGGAACTATAAAATCACTTGAACATGCACTGTCACAGGTAGAGACAAACATTTCTTTGCTTTCGGAGGAAAATAATAATGTGCAAGTTGGTAGAACTAATTTGGAGAATGAAATGAAGAAGCTGAAAGAAGAAGCTGATTCCCAATCTGTCAAGCTTACTGATGCATGCTCAACAATAAAATTGCTGGAAGATGCTTTGTTGAAGGCAGAGAATAACGTTTCCGGACTGGTTGGTGAAAAGGAGAAGGCTGAAGAGGAGATAATGGCACTTAATACCAAGTTAAATGCATGTATGGAAGAGTTAGCTGGAACCACTGGCAGCTTGGATAGTAGGTCTCTGGAGCTTTCCAGTAACCTCAACAGTCTTCAGTTGCTTTTGAAAGATGATACCCTGTTGTCCATACTTAAACGAAGCTTTGAGCTAAAGTTTAAGCGCCTAAGAGATATGGACAATCTCCTAGAAAGCATGAAGAATCATTTTGTCGAAATGGATTCGGAACCACTGCAAAGTTATCCTGCCGTCACAAAGGTAATATTGGAATTTATTTACCTCTGCCAAAGCATGCTGAAATTGTTTTGTCAAAAACACATTGTATACAAAAACCGCTTATGCAACTAATTCTGTTTATTCTGCATTTCAACTCCCACCACCAAGGTGTGGAATGCATCTCCGGCTTTTCTGCCTCTTGGAGTCTTTTTCCCCTATATCTTGATGTTTTGTTATTCTATTTTTGCTATGGAATTTTTGGAACAGACTCCTCTGAACGTGACATAAGTAACAGATGAGTATAGTTCTCTAATATATAAAACCTTGAGATTGCAAGCTAGAAAGATTATCCCCTCAAATATATATATATTTGTGGAACTAGAAGGCATGATATATAATTGGTCAGCGAAATGAGAACCTCTGGTTCTATTAGAATGGCTGGTGCTTTGATTTGAAGCTTTGTCTTCATCTTACAGTTTTGCTTGTTTAAAGTCTCATTATTTTTCACTGATTAGCCATCTCTCTCTCTCTCTCTCTCTCTCTCTCTCTCTCTCTCTCTCTCTCTCTCTCTCTCTCTCTCTCTCTCTCTCTCTCATAGGAAGATTCCTATTTCTCTAAGTTCTCAGCTGGCCTCGACAGCCTTGCAAATGGAGATATGAACAAGGGTCGGGTCAATGCAGAAGATGGCAATAGTTTGGAATCCTATTTCAGTACAACAGTGGAAGAATTTCAATTCAGAAACAAGGTTCTTGTAGATAATATTGAAGGTTACTCTGCTTTCATGGATGAATTTACTGCGGCCCTTTTGACAAAATTACTAGCAACAAGAGACGGAATAATACATAAGTTTGACCAAATAACAGCTTTGAAGCAAAAGGTGAATAACCTTGAAATGGATAGGCAGGCACAGGAAAATAAGATTGCCATATTGGAAAATGAAAGTAAAATTTTACTGTCCGCTTGTACTGATGCCACTAATGAACTGGAGACTGAAATTGAGCACAATCTAGTAGAAGTGACTTCTGTCCCAGAAGTGAGAGAAGTCAGTGGAGATGCAGTAGCAGAGCATCACTGTGACAATAGCAAGTACCTAATAAGTGCAAAGAACTTGTCATTGGTTGCTAGAAAGGTTGGACATCTAATTAAACAGCTTGGAACTACAAGGAATGCATCAGCTGACGCAATCAAAGAGTTGGAGAACAAATTCACAGAAACTAGAAAAAGTTTGGAAAATGCCATTGTAGAAAGGGACTTGAACCAGAGTATGATTTCTAAATTGGAGAGTGATTTAGAAGCATTACAGAAATCTTACCAAGAGATGGGGTTTCAAATAGAGGATCATCAGGCAAAGGAGGATGAACTGCATGACAGAGAAGCAGAAATCTCATCCTTGAGAAATGCTTTATTGATTAAAGAAAGAGGTAAGTCTATTATTTCAGTTTTACTGAACACGTCATTACTATTTACCGTCACCTCTAACCTTCCTTTTCATGGTGTTTGTTTCAGAGGCTGAAGAAGCTCTCTTGTCAGCATCGCAGGTGAAGTCCCTCTACGATAAGATAAATGACATTGAAGTCCCTTTTTCCAAGTTCAAAGTAGGAGATACTGATTTCCATGATTCAGACCATGCAAAGAAGCTCTTCTACATAATTGATGCTGTTGGTCCAATGCAGCATCACATGAACTCCTTATCTCATGAGAAGGAAGAACTGCAGTCAACCCTCTTGAAACAGGTTCAGGAAATCGAACATCTGAAGGAGGAAGTTGAACGACATATTTTAGACAAGCAAGACTATGATAATATGAAGAATGAATTATTTGAGCTGGAGTCCACTTTGGAAAGTATTATTCAGAAGTTGGGAGGTAATGGTTTAGCTGGAGACCAAAAAACTATTGGGGTTCGGGGACTCTTACCTGTTTTAGAAAAGCTGGTTATGGTTGTGATTTTAGAATCTGAAAATTCAAAATCCAAAGCCCAGGAACTTAGTGCCAAGTTGCTTGGAAGCCAAAAGGTTGTCGATGAATTGTCAACCAAGGTTAAGTTTCTTGAAGATTCTAATCAAGGTAGGTCTGTTTCACCCGAGGATGCCCGGGAAAAAAGCGTCTTTGAAGCACCTTCTTTGCCTAATCGGTCTGAGATAACTGAAATTGAAGATGTGGTAAAACTCTTCTCTGTTTTGCCCTTCTCAACTTCTGCCTCGGTGCTATCTTTTATCAAGTGGCAGTTAATTATTGGACTGACGAGTGTTTGAAGTATGCCTACTACCCCATTAACTTTCGAGACATCTTTATAAGTTTTAAGATGATTGGTTGAGTTAAGAAAATTAGAAGAAACTCCCATTGCATTTCTGAATATCTCAACTGGAAAGTTGGATGCCGTCATGAAATGATCTTCTGACTGTCTTTCATGTCGTTTATGCCATATATTTTACTAGGTGTGCGATAATTTTGACGTTCTTCCTAGCTGATGACTAAATGTGCAAAACTCTTTCTACTACATTAGCAATTTTCTCATTATTGTCTATAGTTCTGATGAGATACAGTTGATCACTTTTTATTTGAACCTTAAGATTTCTGCTGCCATATACAGTTGAATTTAAGGTAGATGAAAAGGGCAGGAGGAGGGTTTTCTACAATAACAAGATAGAAATAAGAACACCTAAAATTACAGTAGAACACCCACTGGAACAAAGGGCTCTCTGCATCAAGTGGTCCTCTGACTGGAAAGATAAGAGACTAAATCTCCTTTGACAATACCAATACTTCCACGTTTGCTGAATTATGGAGGTAACTGAATGGTGAAATGATTACTGATGAGATGCGCATTTGTTGATTCTATAACACAGAAGGGTTAACCAAGTAGCTTGAATGGGATGTTATTCAGAATAATTAATCTGGTAGCACATTTAAAAAGTTTGAAGTTGGAGCTCTTAATAATCTAGATGGTTAGAGGATTTTAAGCTGGGTGTAATGCTGTGTGGCACTCGCATGCTGCTAATGTTATTGTGTATTTTTGCATCTGTATGTAAAGCCATCAAAAAATTGCAGTTAACTACCTACAAATTTCCCTTTGCATTGCACTACAAAGGAAACTGCACCCGTAATTGTTGCATCCAAATGATTATGCAGGGACCCAATGCAAAGAAAGCAGTTGCTTCGGCTGCTCATGCGAGAACTCTGCGTAAGGGATCAAATGATCACCTTGCAATCGACATTGATTCAGAATCTGACCGTTTGATAAAAAACGAGGAAACTGATGAAGATAAAGGTGTGATTTACGAAGGCTTGCTCTTTTTTTTCCAGGACGCTAGGTTTCAATGCAACTTACGTTGAACTCCTGTTTGCAGGTCATATATTCAAGTCCTTGAATACATCGGGTCTCGTTCCAATTCAAGGGAAGATGATTGCAGACAGAATTGATGGAATTTGGTAAAGTTTTTATCAAATGTCTATTACCACTTTAGTTTTGCCTTTAAATTCGTTCTCGTGAATCTGAAGTCCGCAACACAGCCTGGGAAGTTTGAATGCATTAATTGCAAAATTATACAACCTGAGGAATCGTTCTTGTCATTTATGCGTTGATTGACTCCTTTTGTTCTTAAGAACTCTAATATTACCATTTTCATGTAGAAACTTTATCCAAAGTTTAAACTTCATGAACAAAAACAAATGAACAGTTGCGTTTATTGAGGGTACCACCACAAATTTTGACACTTATTTTCCTATTCTTTCTCAGGGTATCTGGTGGCCGAGCTTTGATGAGTCGTCCGAGAGCAAGGCTAGGACTTATTGCCTATTGGCTGTTCCTGCATATATGGCTACTAGCCACCTTATAGCAGAGCTTGTGATCATTCCCTATACACGACACCTACTCTATTCCTTCTTTCCAAAGGCAAATTGTATCATAGACAAACTTCATTTTATCCAATTTTTCCTTCTCATTTTTTGTGACTTGTATGATATTTTCTGTTCATATCATTTCTCAACTTAGGTTCTCTGCAATCGGATTTTAGGGATTCAGAGGATCCAGGCCTCCATGCTTTTGGAGAATATTTGATGCCTGTACTTCTTTTGGTTTCAATGTACAACAGGAATTTGTTATTCAGTAATGTACAAATGTTTTCTTTCACTTTTTCTTGCTCTTCAAATACACTTGTTTATGCCATTTAACATATGCTTGGATTTTGGAAAGTTGACTGTGGCATCACCTAGGTACCAAGTACTATTAAACATGTATAGAGTGAGGATACCCTCGTCTCAATAACTAGCATTTGGGGTTGAGTTCTACTTAAAACCGTGTAATGAAATCAAGGCTAGGTACCAGGAATGAATGTGTTAAGGTATATGTCTCTGCCTGAACATGGTAAGAGGTACCAAGTGAGTACGCTATACATCAGACAGTGTGAAACAAATCGCACCGTATTCAAGTACCAAAGTAATATGTAGTAGCATGAGAGCACCCTCACTTCAATACAGATTTTTAAGATAGACTTTTTACCCAGAATTGTGTGAGTGGACTGGAGGGAAATTACATCCGTTTCTCTTTTCCCTAACTCCCCTAGTCCCCTTACCTCCTTTTTTTTTTAACAAAAAGGTGGGAGGGGGCAACCAGCGTAGCAACCCCCTGGGCATGACCATAGGGACTCCCGACCCGCTGTGGAATGTCCTATTTGAGCCATAGCCCATCCCGTACCTCCCTTGGGCCTTCCCATTTACAGAAATCCCATCCCTTATCTAAATTTAATTTCTTTTCTCTTTCTCCTTTCTCTGTTCCCAGAATCAGATGGATAACTGTTGAAAGTAGAATGTACATCGTTGCCATTGCCAGTCGACTGGTGGACTTCTGGGTAGAATGTAGGAGTATTTTATTAAGGGAGAGATACCCCGTGCCTAATAAAGCAATGCAAAATTCAAATACAAAAGGTTAATAAGAACTCTGGGGTTATGTCAACATGGGGAACCTAATTATAATACACAAGATCTGGTACCCTTAGAATCGCCAGTTGACCATGGAGTTGCAAAGTCTCATCCTAATAGCAATAGCTATTTCAGGCTTCATCTCTCTTTGCAATCACCTGGCCAAATTTTTGACATGGGTATGGGTGATGTTTCTGAGACCACCAAAGAATCTGAAACAATATGGCTCATGGGCTCTAATCACCGGCTTGACCGATGGAATCAGTAGAGCCCTTGCTTTAGAGCTGGCACCTGATACTAGTTGGTCGAGACCCTTTAAAACTTAAGGCTACTTGTCAACAAATCCGAGAGGAAAACGGTGGAAATCTTTTGGTTAAGACTATTACGATAGATTTTTCCAAACTCCAAGGAGATGAGATAGTGAAGAAAATCGAGGAAGGGATTGAAGGATTGGATGTGGGGATTTTGATTAACAACGCGGGAATAGCCTACTTCCCGCAGTTTTTACATGAGGTTGATTCGGAGATGGTGGAGAGTATTGTTGGGGTGAACATTGTGGGGACTACTTGGGTGACTAAGGCAGTTTTACCAGGGATGCTGAAGAGGAAAAAAAGTGCAATTGTGAATATTGGCTCTGGTTCCTCCGGTGCAGTCTCTTCATTCCCTCTTGTCACCATTTATGCCGCCACCAAAGCGTAAGTTGCTCTACTTTGGCTTCCTCAATTAGAAGTATTCACCCTTGTATTAGTTGTGTAAGCATTCTTGAATTTGGATTTGTTGGAAAATCTTTATGGACATGTAGATCTCTCCAGAATGCAAATATCTTCGAACTCATTAACATAAGATCTGATAGAAAAAAAATTAGCATAAGATCGACATAACTGTTCTCAAATTTGGCTTCTGACCACCGAATGGTTTTTAAAGCTATGGAGATTTTTAGGAATATACTTTTCTCTTGGAATGTGGTGGTTAAAACACACTCCAACCTGGCATGCATTCCCAAATCTGAAATATCTCATTTATTCATTTAATGACTTCGAAAAGCATTGTGGGCAATAGCAGAAGGTAGACCAGTGTTTTTTTCACTTGGTTTTCGGGTGCTTTATTTTGCTGGTTGTGTATTCTTTTGGCTCGTGGTACTTACTGTAATTGCATCCAACTCAAAACCAATTGGCAAGGAGTGGAGAGGCCGTCAAGGCTCATATACTAGCTTTGGAAGTTATAATTAACCAATGTGGACAAGCTCTAACACTTTGGGTTGCCTCTCTACCCCTTGTGTTATAGGTGTTTTAGGTGCTTTCTTGTTGACTTCTTTAGCAGGTGTTTCCTTTTGCTTATTTCTTGGATTGTGGTTTGCAACTGTTCAATTACTGGTCTGGACCTAACGTTACTAAAACTCCTTGCAACAACACCCGGTCCTATTCCCCCAAATCTTGTTTTCTACCTCGAGATTCACGTGTGTTGGAAATATGTGAATGAAACCGGGGAATTCGAAGGGTTTCCTGACGCAACCGAAGAGCCTCTTCCGGGTTCATTGCACTTAGATGTTGGAGATCAAGAGCCAGCTCTTCTGGGTTCATTGCACTTAGATGTTGGAGATCAAGAGCCAGCGGTTACGGCTAGTTTATTTCCCCTCATGAAGTGAGATTAAGGCGGCCAATTCATTACAATCGTTTCAAGTATTGATTGCCGGTTTGCAACTCAAGAGTCTCATTCTGATTATATGTCGGGCATCTTGGCTTTGTGTTGAATACCAAGAAATTCATACTCCATTTCACAGCTGTGAAATTCGGTGAGAGAGAGAGAGAGAGAGAGAGACTTAGTACATTCACCAAGGCGATCGACGGAGGTGTTCGGTGGTTTGTGCTTTGCCGTTTTATCATGGAAGATAGACACTGACGAATCCTACAACACCCTCGATAAGCGGGCGAATCTGTCATGAGGAAACTGTATCCAACACCCTCAGTTTGCTATCTCATCTGTTTCAAATTCTGTAATCAGTTTCTGTAATTTTGTAATTATGATTATCTTCCATAATGGAAATTGTTCTTTGAAAATCGATATTTGCCGTATTTCTCCCTACACTGTGTTCCGAGATTGAGATTTCTCACCGTATTGGGTGATTGGAGTGTATGGCAGAAAACGTTCAGTGTTGTCAATGGCCCCAGTCATCAAATGGTAGAGCAAAAAAATATGGCTCATTGTGATATTAGGCCTGAGGCCTAACAAAACTCATGTGGGGCTACCCATTTGTGACATTATTGCAGGTACATTGCAAATCTTGGAATCAAACGGGTAACTGTGAAAGTAGAATGTGGGCCTCTTTGGGAACCACCTTTTTCACATTTTCACAGTTAGGATGTTCGGCAAGCACTTACAAAAGGCCATTTTTGGAAAATGTATTCTCAAATTTTGAGTTTAGAGAAGAGAAATGAGAAGTAGGAGGTGAAGAGCTTTTTGACTTCTCATTTTCTACTTTTCTCATTTTGATTAACAAAAGGACTTGCAAAATGTATTCTGCACATATCTCCCAAATACTAACCATGTTGTAGAATACATTCTGAGAATATCCTCCAAACACTCCTACCACATTTAAAATATATTCTGACCATAATTCAAAAAGCCAAAAAGCTAAAAAATTGAAAATGAAAAACTAAAAATGAGGCTCTCAAACACCCACTTGTACAAGGTTTCCATTGCCAGTTGAGTGGTGCACTTGTGGGTAGAATATTTATTATTTTATTATGGGAGAGATACCACGTACGTAATATATATATTTTTTGGTAATCAATCTGTTGAAGAAATTTGTACGCGTAAGTAATCTTAATATAAATCAATACAAAATTCAAATATAATAGGTTAATAAGAACTCTGTGAATATATCAACATGGGGAACCTAATTATAGTACACTTGGAAGAAATTGAAAGAATCGCCAGTTGACCATGGAGTTGCAAAGTTTCATCCTAATAGCAATAGTTATTTCAGGCTTCATTTCTCTTTGCAATCACCTGGCCAAATTGTTGACATGGGTATGGGTGATGTTTCTGAGACCGCCAAAGAATCTGAAACAATATGGCTCATGGGCTCTAATCACCGGCTCGACTGATGGAATCGGTAGAGCCCTTGCTTCAGACTTGGCATCTAATGGTCTTGGCCTGATACTGGTCGGCCGAGACTGTTTGAAACTTAAGGCTACTTGTCAACAAATCCGAGAGGAGAACGGTGGAAATCTTTCGGTTAAGACTATTACGATAGATTTTTCCAAACTCCGCGGAGAAGAGATAGCGAAGAAAATCGAGGAAGGGATAGAAGGATTGGATGTGGGGATTTTGATTAACAACGCGGGGTTAGCCTACCCTTTCCCACAGTTTTTACATGAGGTTGATTCGGAGTTGGTGGAGAATATTGTTGGGGTGAATATTGTGGGGACTACTTGGGTGACTAAGGCAGTTTTACCAGGGATGTTGAAGAGGAAAAAAGGTGCAATTGTGAATATTGGCTCTGGTTCCTCTGCTGCGGTCTCTTCATTCCCTCTTTTCACAATTTATGCTGCAACCAAAGCGTAAGTTGCCCTACTTTGGCTTGCTTAATCAGAAGTATTCACCCTTGTATTAGTTGTGTATGCTTTCTTGAATTTTTGGGTTGGTTTGAAAATCTTTATGGACATCAATTTTATTTTTTTTGTCGTTCGTTATTCCTAATCTATTACACGGGGGAGAGTGGGAGTGGGACATCAATACGAGTGTCTAAACTTTATGAGCAGGGGCGAATTCTGTGAAGAGCATAGGGGGCCATGTGACCCCCTGCAATTCCAGAAAACTAATTAAATGTTTTTTTTTGTGTTCGTAAAAAATTCGAGGCGTTCAATAACCTTAAAATAATTTTTGGATTGGTCATTCTAATAAATCAGCTCAATCGGATAATTACACATCAAATTTTCATTCAAAATTTAATACCCTAAGTACCGAATGAATTTTGAAGAAAAGTTTGATAATTGTGTACTTGCTATCATAGTGATCTGAAAGAGATTGATCATTTTTCTATCTTTGTCGGTTTCTTTTCTTTTTCCCACAGGTATCTCTTACAAATCTAATATCAAAGACTTAATTATAAGTTCGATTACTCTTTAATTTAGAGGTTTTGCAACCTAGGTTTTACACGTTACTTTCTTTTCATTTTTTCAAGTATCATAAGCACAATATGTGTATGAAATCTTTAATATTGGTTTGAGTTTGAACTTTTTGGCTTAATGAAGAATGTTTAAACATTTTATTTTCTTGTTATATTGGTCTGTGATTTTTTTTCTTTCAAAGTTATGCTTCAAAGGTGATCCCTTGTGCGAAATTCCTGAATCCGCCACTGATTATGAGTAATTGCTTAGATAGATGAAGGGTTTCATGAAGAGAGAGAATTTTTTCCCTCAAATCTGTACAAGTAGTCACGAAAAATACAAGACTCACATCGATCGGACTGGACAATTAATTATGTAAGGTAGTTCAACAACTTTAGTTGAGTTTAGTAGGGTGATGCTACAGTACACACCCCCTACAAATTACTCCATATAAGATTTTGTGTCTTTAGGTAGCTTCGCTCATGCGTGCAGCATTGTAGAGGGAAAAGTTTCAACATAACTGTTCTCAAATTTGGCTTCTGACCACCAAATGGTTTTCAAAGCTATTGAGATTTTTAGGAATAGAATTTGCTCTTGGAATGGGATCAAGAGCAAATCTTGTTTTCTACCTCGAGATTCATGTGTTATGAGATTGAGGCTGAGTTTCCCATTTGATTTTATGAGAAATCCCATAAAATCTTGTTTTCTACCTCGGGTATTTTACGGTTTTATAGGATTTTAGAAGTTTAAGCACTTTCATAGGATTTTGGTAGTTTAAGCACTTTCATACGGTTTGGGGGTATAGGCACTTCGGGTTTACGCACTTTGAATTTAAGCACTTTGAAAGAAAAGGAAAAAAAAAAACCCAACTTGACCCGGTGAAAATTATTTTCTCAAAAGCGGACTTAGTGATAATTATCCCTTGTGATATTAGGCCCGAGGCCTAACAGAACTTATGGGGTGCTACCCACTTGTGACATTATTGCAGGTACATTGCAATGCTCTCAAGAAGCATGAGTTTGGAGTACAAGCAACATGGAATTGACATCCAATGCCAGGTTTGCTCTTCTTCCAGTCTATCTTCTACCAAGTTCACTCGACAGTGCAATTTCATCTTGTGTGCCTCTCTCCAGTTCCCGTTGTTCGTGGCGACGAAAATGATATCCACCAAGAGAACTTCCTTCTTTATTCCATCACCGGAGACATATAGCAAATCAAGCTTAAGGGCAATTGGTTACGAGTCCATTTCTGTGCCGTATTGGCGACATTCATTGCAATGGTTCCTATTGCGAGCGGTCCCGGATGCATTAGAGGACTGGTTTCTTTTTCAGCATCATTGTGGGATGCGAAAGCAAGGCCTAGAGCTGCAGAAGAAGAATAAGCCATGACAATGCCATTGAAAAATGGTATTAGAGAAGATCATGGTGGAAGGAAATTTGAAAGAGCAGTGCTACCTATCCACGTGTTAAGAAGTTGATCTGATGCACGTGAATTCCCAAGTGCATCGATGAGAGCAACGTGCATTGGAAACTTCTGGATACATCTACATCCGAATTTGTGCCTTTTATGTCTGTATTCCAACCTTTAATGAATTTGAAAACAACTTCTTGATTGTTAGAATTTGGGTTTCAATGGTTCAGACAGTGGCGGACGCAGAATTGCCATTTTTGCCTAATTTGCGGGTACCACTCTTCAGTAATTTTACAAAAAAATCTCAAAGTGTACTAAAAATATACAGAAAATTGCAATGATGGTCCAATGACAAATCAAATGTGTGTTCCAAGGCCATGGAAGTGCAGGAATGCCTTACAACTTGCTAAGTTATTGGGTTTGGATTCGCTTATAGTGGAAAGGGACTTGTAACATCTGATTCAGAATTTGGGTAGCAAAAGGTCCTGCCCTATAGAGGTATTAATGTGAGGTTCTAGTATTCATACTTGGTAAGCTAGACCTCCTAATTGGTATTGCGAGGTAGTTACCACACATTTTGGCAACTTCGGATTTGCGAGGTTCTAGTATTCATACTTGGTAAGCTAGACCTCCTAATTGGTTATTGAATCCTCTGTGGAACGATAATTATCCTCTTAGTTTGATGTATTGCTATGCTTTTTTTCATAACTGAAAGTTTGCTACCATGTTTAAAAAAAAAAAAAGCAGAGAGAGAGGAGCCTTTGTTTCTACGGCCGGATCAACTATACTTCTGTTTCTCCGTTTTTTGGAAAAACCAATGGCGTGGCGGTAAGCGCGGGCGTGCTAGGACATGTCGACATCCTACGTGTAAATAGGCATGAGCGCCTCGATCTGACTTCGTAATTGTAGCAGTTGCGTGTGACTCAAAGGGTGAGGCCACAGAGGTTCTAGATTTGTCTTGGTGCGGTGACTTAATAATTTTCCGACCATGTGAGAAAAATGAGAAAAAGAAATAAAGCTAATCAAACTCCATTAAATTGGATTAAAAGAGTTGATGTACAACAAAATTGAAAGGATAAAATAGGATAGGCAAGAAAAATATAAACATTTACTTAAGGGATTGAGTGAAGGAAGCATAGTAGTGAGCACAGAAATTAATTTGGGTCTCTAGGTCTGCCCTCCCTGATGTCTGTCAGCTTTGATTTGAGGGTATGGTTCTGCAGCAAAACGTCCATGTAGCTCCTCGGTTCTTGGAGGTTTATGGGGGCCACTGTTTGAGTGGTACTTTGAGAGCAGCCACTTTGTGCATATTGCCAAAGGTTAGATCTGTCTCCAATCATCCCCGTCCATACCCCCAATAATTAAAGACTAGATGAGTTATGTTATTGTTGTTGTTGTTGTTACTTAAGGGATTGAGTGAAATGAGATAAAATACAAATGCATTTACTGGAAAGACAAATTGATAAAGGAAGGGCTCAGCTTATTGGTGTTTGAACTCTTTTTTGCCTAGCAAACCTTACTGTACTCCTACATTAATTATAGGCACCAGTGTGACACCACTACTTTGTTTGTCACGTCCCTAAACTTGTGTGTTTGTACATCCGTTAAGCTAACAGCTAGCTCATGTGGTAGAATTCTTAGATGTCCCATACTTCATCCTGAGATCAAGTCTCACTCCCCATGTAATAGATTAGGAATGACAAATAAAAAAAAATTAAAAAAAAGCTAACGTGACCTTGAATCCACTTCCCTCTAGGCAATTAAGAGCAGTACTTTTGCATCCACTTTGCACCACAAAAAAACCAACTGTCATTCCATTTCCAACCTCCCAGGTACACGAGAGGACGATGGGTTGCTGCTGTGCACAGGCTACACAGTAGCTGCTATGCACAATTACAGCCGTCCACAAGTATTTTTAACGGTTCAGGTTGAAAAAAGCTGGTCGCGCGAAGAGTTCTTCTATGTTGTTTGAAATCTAGGCCGTCAATCTAAGCAACAGATGGTCCGGATTGTGCACACCACATCTTCTATGTAGTTTGAAATGGGGTAGTGGGCCATGTGATAATTGGAGCAATCATCACATGAAACATGGACCATAACTACCTCCCTTATTAACCGCAGCTATCATGGAAACTTTATTCGCCAACCGTGCTATTCGTACAGACAGGAGGGTACCGACCACGTATAGACGGCGCCTAACCATTAATTCGTCTAAAATTGAATTCCGAAGGGTCCCACGTGAGAATTGATGCAATCGGACGGTCCTAAGACCTCGATCCTGAATCACCCCATTTCATTCAAGGGATGAGTCAACGGTTCGGATTGATCGTTTGGGACCCACAATGAATCCCCAGTTCCATCTATGCATGGTCGGTACAAGGGTGGTCGGTAACCTTGGATTAACCGCTTTATTTGCAACTGATTACCCACGAAACATGAGCCTCATCCACATCTTGCTCCGAATGATGCTCAACAAAAATAAACACTACTTAGCTAACTCGCAGTTGGTGTTAATTTTTGGTATAGACACAAATAAATGGTCACACCAATAAATCTCAGCATGTCGGTAGAATTCACGCGCCGTTGATAATGTAATACACACACATGGGCAACCTAATTATAATATAAAGCAATACAAAATTCTTGAAAAGAGAGACCATGGAGTTGCAGAGTCTTATGGGAGAGATTCCCCGGACCTAATCATAATATAAAGCAATACAAAATTCAAATATAAAAAGGTCAATAAGAAATCTGGTTCAACATGGGCAACCTAATTATAATACACTATTGATGTTCCGGTACACTTGAGAAGAGATTGAAAGAATCGCCAGTCCCATGACCATGGAGTTGCAGAGTCTCATCCTTATAGCAATAGCTACTTCAGGCTTCATTTCTCTTTGCAATCATCTGGCCAAATTTTTGACATGGGTATGGGTGATGTTTCTGAGACGACCAAAGAATCTGAAGCAGTATGGCTCATGGGCTCTAGGCACCGGCTCGACCGATGGAATTGGTAGAGCCCTTGCCTCAGAGTTGGCATCTAAGGGTCTTGGCCTGATACTGGTCGGCCGAGACCCTTCGAAACTTAAGGCTACTTGTCAACAAATCCGAGAGGAGAACGGTGGAAATCTTTCGGTTAAGACTATTGTGATCGATTTTTCCAAACTTCGAGGAGATGAGATAGCGAAGAAGGTCGAGGTAGGGATTGAAGGATTGGATGTGGGGATTTTGATTAACAACGTGGGATTGGCATACCCTTTCGCGAGGTTTTTCCATGAGGTTGATTTGGAATTGATGGAGAGTATTATTGGGGTGAACATTGTGGGGACTACTTGGGTGACTAAGGCAGTTTTACCAGGGATGTTGAAGAGGAAAAAAGGTGCAATTGTGAATATTGGCTCTGGTTCCTCTGCTGCAGTCTCTTCATACCCTCTTGTCACCATTTATGCTGCCACCAAAGCGTAAGTAACTCTACTTTGGCTTGCTCAATTAGAAGTATTCACCATTTTTGTTAATTGTGCAAGTATTCTCGACTTTGGATTGGTTTCGAAATTATTATAAACCTGCAAAGCTCACCAAAATGCAATCTGCAAACATATTATCTTAAGATTGAATGTGGATTCGAGCGTCTTAACTTGATGAGTACTCGTTTAATCATGTGAAGGAGTTCTTGGAATGAAAAAGAAAGATTTCCGTCGGTAGTGTTCTACTAGGATTTTGGTTTGTTACTGTTCAGTTACTACTTACTAGTCGGCACTTAATGTAGCTAAATCTCATTCAACAACAGCGGTTCCTCTTTCAAAAAATTGTTTTTCTTTGTCCTAATGCACTCCCAGCTGCGTGATTTTACCTCGAGATTCATGTGTTTTGAGATTGAAATTTGTTACCATAACTTGTGATTGAAGTGCATGAGAGACGACAGTTAGGGATCTTAAGGACAAACTCCTAACATTCGTCCACTTAGTTCATCGCTTAAATATGCCTTGTTATCAAAGGGCCAATGTCACATGGTGGAACAAAAAATAAGCCTCATTGTGATATTAGGCCCGAGGCATAACGAAGTTTGGGGTGCTACTGCACGAAATAATAGTTTTAGGACTATACTGCAGATTCATTGCCATGCTGTCAAGAAGCATAAGTTTGGAGTACAAGCAACATGGAATTGACATACAATGCCAGGTTTGCTCTTCTTCCTCCTATAACTTTACAACATATAAGCACAAGCCAAAAAACCAACCACCTTTCTATCTTCTACCGAGTTCACTAATATCTTCTACTAAATTCACTGAATAGTGCAATTTCGTCTTCTGTGCCTCTCTCCAGTTCCCTTTGCTCGTGGCAACAAAAATGACATCCATCAAGAGATCTTCCTTATTCATTCCATCGCCAGAGAGGTATAGCAAAGCAAGCTTACGGGCAATTGGTTACGAGCAAAGTTCTGTGCCATATTGGCCACATTCATTGCAATGGTGCCTAATGCAAGCGCTCCCAGATGCATTAGTGGATTGGTGTCCTTTTTGGTATTTTTCAGGGATGCGAAAAAAAGGTCTAGAGAAGCTGCGGAAGAAGAATAAGCCATGACAATGCCATTGAAAAATGGTATTATGAAAGATAAAATGTCTACTATTTCCCCTCTTAGTTTTGTTTAGGTTGTAAGCAAACAAGTTGCACTTTCTTTTGAGTTTATTAATGGTGTGGTTTTGAATGATGGAAGGAAATTGAAAGAGAAGTGGTAGGGATCCACATGCGTTGAGCCGTCCAAAAGAACGTGGTTCTCAAAGTTCATTCATGAGACTCGCGTATATTGGATGACATCTGTATTTGAATCCATACCAAATGTCCGTGTCCTACTCTGTATTTGATTTGAAAGCAATTTATTGCTTAGTACAATTTGGGTTTCAATGGTTCAGGCCTAGTCCTAGACAATGCCAATTTCCTCTTCCTAAGAAACAGTTCTAAGAAGCTGACCACCGTAACAGAGCTTTGTGATCATTCCCTTCTACAACTACACCAACTCTATTCCTTCTTTCCAAAAGCAAATTGTGTCACCAACAAACTTCTACATTCCAATGTAGAACATGATCCGACAAGATTCGAGTATGAAAGCATAAATGAAAATTTTATTTATAGGTTTAGACATGTATGAAAGCATAAATATATAGCATCTTTGACTCGTTAATGCTCGTGAACATGTTCGAGTTCGAGTCAAACCTAGGCAAGCTCGGCTCGAGATCGGCTCGTCGAATTTTTAGTGACCTCAAACTTGGCTCAAGTTTGTTTAAAAACTTAACGAACAAACCTGAACATTCTAAAGTTCGGCTCGTTTGCAGCCTTAACCCTCACTCATGAAAATAACGATTAAAGAAAGGGTAGTGATTTCCGTATTGTCCTTTTTACTAGTCACACTCTTTCTTTTTCTTTTTTTATTCATGTGAAATTACAATTTTACCATCATTAGTCAATTTTTTCACACATCAAGGACAATGTAGTAAATTCACGTGAATAAAAATAAAATTCAGCAATAAAAATTTCCAAAGTGTAATCAAGCAGCATATTTCAGCTTTTGTGGAGTTGGCTCAAAATTAAAGGACCGAATTCTGTCTTGTAGAAGCTGCAAGTTTCAGCTGAAGAATGGGGACTTGGAGAAGGCATTGGCTATATATTGTGGTTTCATCCTCTTTTATAGTGAATTCGTTGTCCCATTGGTTGATTTGAGGTGCTCGATTTTCGGACCTTTTTTTTGAAGCAGAGGATAGTAGCATTGTCTTAACCTGATCCATTGAAACCAAATTCTACCCAGTAATAAGTTGCTTTCGAAGTCCATAAAGATTGGGACAAATAAATATGCCCGGAACTGCCTAATGCACGTGGGTCCCATGAATGCACTGTGGAATTAACGTGCATCAGACGGTTTCTGAACCATGGAAAGCACTACTATTTCAAAATTCGTTCCACCATGACTTCAAAGTCGCAACAATTATTCAACTCAGAAAGTGCAACTTGTTTGCTTAGGAAAAGGAAAAAACAAAGGAAAACATTTGATCCTCTCTAATATTCCTACCATATTTTCATGGCATTGTCATGGCTTATTCTTCATCTGCAGATTCAATAGGCCACTCTTTCACATACCAGAGAAAAAACAAAAGAGACACCAATCCACTAATGCATCTGGGAGCGCTTGCATTAGGCACCATTGCACTGAATGTGCCAATATGGCATAGAATTTTGCTCGTAACCAATTGCCCTTAAGCTTGCTTTGCTATATGTCTCTCGCGAGGGAATGAAGAAGGAAGATCTCTTGAAGGATGACATTTTTGTTGCCACAGCAAAGGGAACTGGAGAGAGGCACACAAGAAGAAATTGCACTATTTGGTGAAATCAGTAGAAGATTTTAGTGAACTTGGTAGAAGATAGAAAGGTCGTTGGTTTTTTGGCTTGTGCATATATGTTGTAAGAAGAGCGAACCTGGCATTGTATGTCAATTCTGTGTTGCTTGTTCTCCAAACTGATACTTTTTGACAGCATTGCAACGAATCTGCAACATAATCATAAAACTGTTATTTCGCGCATGCAGTAGCGCCCCAAACTTTGTTTGGCCTTGGGCCTAATATCACAATAAGGCTTACCTTTCGTTCTAGCATTTGATGATTGGACCTTTTAACAAGGGAATTTCGTGTCTATAGTAAGCAAGGGTGAATACTTGTAATTGAGGAAGCCAAAGTAGTGTAACTTACGCTTTCGTGGCGGCATAAATGGTGAAGAGAGGCTATGAAGACACTGCAACAGAGGCACCAGAGCTTATATTCACAATTGCACCTTTTTTTTTTCCACTGCAACATCCCTGGTAAAACTGCCTTGATCACTCAAGTAGTCCCCACAATGTTCACCCCGACGATACTTTCCACCATTTCCAAATCAACCTCATGTAAAAACCTCGCGGAAGGATCCTTTAATCCTGCGTTGTTGATCAGAATTCCCACATCCAGCCCTTCAATCCCTTCCTCGACCTTCTTCGCTATCTCATCTCCGCGAAGTTTGGAAAAATCGATCACAATACTCTTGACCAAAACATTTCCACTGTTTTCTTCTCGGATTTGTTGACAAGTTGCATTGAGTTTCATAGGGTCTCGGCCTACCAGGACGAGGCAGAGACCTTTTGATGCCAACTCTGAGGTAAGGGATCTACCTATTCCATCGGTGGAGCCAGTGATTAGAGCCCATGAGCCATAGTCTTTCAGATTCTTTGGTGTTCTTATAAACATCACCCATACCCATGTGAAAAATTTGACGACAAGATTGCAAAGAGTTAGAAAGCCTGAAGTAGCTACTGATATTAGGATGAGACTTTGCAACTCCATGGCCATGTGAATGGAGATTCTTTCAATGTTGGGATTTTATCGGAAGCAAATCAAAACTGAGATTCATAAAGAAAATAAGACAACGAATAAATGACGATAAACAAAAAATTGAAAGAGAGACACATAAGAATTTATGTTATTCAACTAAAACTAACCTACATGCACGGGAGAGATGCATAATTACATAACCAAATTCCTTGTACACCTTGTCCTACTCGGGGATCCGTCTCGCTAACCAAAATGAAATATGCATGTAAATGTGCTAGTAATATTGCACATGTAAACACATAAGTAAACGCATGTGGCTGAAAATTAAGGTGTTCTATTGCATGCAATTGGTGTGGACAAGTGTGCAAAATGGTGACAACTGGGCAAAGGGCGCGCTAGTGGGCCCGAGTGTTTCTTCGTGCGCGGACGAAAAACTGTACTGGTAACGGTCTGGGAAAAACACAGTGGGAAAAAAATATAATTCTAAAACTAGCTAACTCTACTGTCGCGTCGCACTATAACGTCTTCAAACTCTCAAAAATTTATTTTCATTTGTAACCACTACTCATAGCATTGAAGGGCCCTGGAGAAGGCTCCCTTTTGGCCTATATGTTATGGGTTCATTCTCTTGTATTGGTGTGGTTTGCATATCATAGAGTGAAGAAGAAATTGTCTAAGTGCATGTGAGGCACTACCACGTGAGGCCCAAGTATATTTTCTAACGCATAGTGAGGCCTACACACTATATCTAGAGTTTCATATTAATTTTTGAAGAAAAAAAGAGTTGGGGCACCCGATGTGCCAGAGGGCAGAGGCACAAAGTAAGAGTTCAAATTTGTTTACCCTCACCTAATGAGGGTGAACAAAACCTTCACCCTGATTGGTTGGAATGGTGTGGGGTCCATCACAAATGGTGTGGATCCCACAACAAAGTGAAGACATGCTTACCAAAAAAGTGTATTGATTCCGTGGACCCTACATCACTTCAACCAATCAGAATGAGAGTTTTGTTCACCCTCACTAATGAGGGTGAACAAATTTGCACTCACCAAGTAATGGAGTACTATTTTCATTACTTTTGCAGACCATCCCCTAAGCCTGGCCTATCTAGTAGGATGGCAATTTCCTCCGACCCATTCAAATCCGATTCGATCCCCGCTCCGAATGGATTGGTATTTTGGAAATTTGTTTGGGGATCGGGTAGGATATGGGGATTGTTTTTGAAAATTTTCGGGGATCGGGTAGGAGGTGGGGACAGTGTATCCCCGCCGCGAAGTTAGTATATTTTATAACTTATAAACGACTCCTCTCATTTTCTCATTTCAAACATATATTAGCGGATGTTTGGTTGTAGGAAAAAGCTGGTGAATTTGGGGAAGTACTACGTATGTTATTTTATGCCTTTGAGCTTTTAGCTAGTACTGGAGTATAACCCAGAGTTTATACTCTCTTGCAATTGATGTGGCTTCCTCTATTTTATTTTTTTTGTTTCCAATTTCTGCTTTTTTTATTGTTCTTTTGTCATCTAATTTTTCCCGTATCCCCACTTTGGATCCCCGTTCCCTGTTTGGGGCGGGGATGGAAGGGAAAAAATAATTCCAATTGGGGATCAAGGAGGGACGGAGACGGGGAAGAGGGAGGGAATCGGGGACGGGGATAGTGTCTTTTGACATAAACTACCCCCGACATCAATTTAGAGCATTACATATCGAGGGGCAAAATAGTAATTCAACCATCTTGTTCAGCCTGCCACATTGCCACCCTAACGTGCTGCTCGATTAATTCTAGAGAATTTTTACCGCTGAATTTTGCTTGAAGAGTGGTTGGACATAGTTCCTTGCTCTCCGCTCAATTGACTGACCGTAGAATTTTCCTACAACCAAACATCCATTAATGTATGTTTCTATTTATTGGGTAATCTTCACTGGTCGAAGAGTAATCTTATCGTCCTTCCAGTGGGGTGACAAAGAAGGACTATTTTTTTTATTCATGTCAAATTACAATTTTACACTGTGAGTAGTTCATTTTTTCACATATCAAGGAATAATTAATGTTGTAAATTCACGTGAATAAAAAAAAAAAAAAAGAAGTGCGGATGGTAAAATTGGGAGAGCGGAAATCAATTCCCGAAACTCTTCAAGAAAATTCAGCAGTAAAAATTTGCTAAATCTTATCAAGCAAATTAAAGGACCTAATTCGGTCTTGTAGAGGGTGCAAGTTTCTGTTGTTGCATGAGAACCTCATAGCATTGAAGGGCCCTTAGAGAAGGCACCCTTTTGGCCTATAAGGTGTAGTTAAGGAAGAAATAACACAGTTAACTAACATTTCTCCTTTTTTTTCTACCCAATCGTGTAAATACGGTGATGCTATGGTCAGAAATTTTGGTGTAAGACATAGTTCAATTCATAACTGTATTGGTACAACTAACTAAGGGAGAGGAGAGGAGAGAGAGAGAGAGAGAGAGATGAGTGAAAGGAATCTGTCAGGAGAGAGGAGAGAGAAATGGGAAAAGTGAGCAAAAAGAAAGGGAGAAAGAAGAAGGTAAGGAGTGTTGCAGTGGTGTTGTTAGAGTGTTGTTAAAGTATAAAAAGTAGGTCCAAACTTTCCCCCTTTCTCTCTCCTCTCAACAACACATTTTGTCATAACAACACAAAAATGGGACCCACTTACACTTTTGTGTCATATGACACCACATTTTTGTCATAACGACTGGAGATGCCCTTATGGTTTTGCATATCAGAGAGACAGAGAGTGGAGAAGAAGTTGTTTGAGTGTATGTGACATTTGATTGTTTAAAAAAAAAGAGAAAAAAAAGGAAGAGTGTGTGTTAATTCAGGCCGTCTGTTGCATTTTTGTACGGCCGAATGTGCTCAAATGGGTGGCACATCAGCCATACCCGCTTGGCATTGAAAAATTCCTCCCGAATCTGTCTGCACCACTGTGAGGCACAATTTCATTATTTTTGTGGTTAGCACGCGTGCCTTTGCACATGTTTGGCCTGCTCTTGTCAATAAGTGGGCAAAGTATGTGCTAAGGGCATCTCTAGTCGTTATGACAAAAATGTGGTGTTATATGACACAAATGTGTTGCTATGACAAAATGTGTTGTTAAGGTAAGGAGTGTTGCGGTGGTGTTGTTAGAGTGTTGTTAAAGTATAAAAAGTAGGTCCAAACTTTCCCCATTTCTCTCTCCTCTCTCCTTCTTTCTCCTTTTCTTTTTGCTCACTTTTCCAGTTTCTCTCTCCTCTCTCCTGACAGATTCCTTTCACTCATCTCTCTCACTCTCTTCTCCTCTCCCTTAGTTAGTTGTACCAATACAGTTATGAACTCAACTATGTCTTACACCAAAATTTCTGACCCTAGCATCACCGTATTTACACGATTGGGTAGAAAAAAAGGAGAAATGTTAGTTAACTGTGTTATTTCTTCCTTAACTACACCATATTTACATTTACTGGAAATGCCCTAAGTACTGAAATTGCGAGTCAGGTGATGAGGTTCTGATACCGTTGCTAGAGTGTTGTTAAAGTATAAAAAGTAGGTCCAAACTTTCCCCCTTTCTCTCTCCTCTCTCCTTCTTTCTCCCTTTCTTTTTGCTCACTTTTCCAGTTTCTCTCTCCTCTCTTCTGACAGATTCCTCACTCATCTCTCTTACTCTCTTCTCCTCTCCCTTAGTTAGTTGTACCAATACAGTTATGAACTCAACTATGTCTTACACCAAAATTTCTGACCCTAGCATCACCGTATTTACACGATTGGGTAGAAAAAAAAGGAGAAATGTTAGTTAACTGTGTTATTTCTTCCTTAACTACACCTTATTTACATTTACTGGAAATGCCCTAAGTACTGAAATTGCGAGTCAGGTGATGAGGTTCTGATACTGTTGCTAACTGTCTTACAGCTATAACTCTCTAAGGGCATCTCCAGTAAATGAAACTAAAGTGGAGTTAACGTAAGTAATAATAGCCAGTTAATTGTTTTTTTGTGTTTAATTTTGCTTCAATAGTGAAGTTAGGATGAAACTAGTGTCATAAAAAATTGTGTAAGTAATAGTCCAGGACATATATAACTGTGTTATGTCAAATAACTACACATGGGAAGAGAGAGAGGACAAAAGAAAGAGAAGAAAAAGGTGGGGCGCCACCAAAGGATGGAGAGAGAGATAGAGAGAGGGAGAAGAAAGGAGAGAGAAAAAATTGAGGACAATTTTGTGTAATTTCTTATACTTTAACACCACTTTAACACTACCACTGCAATACTCCTTATTTTAACAACACATTTTGTCATAACAACACAAAAATGGGACCCACTTCTTACACTTTTGTGTCATATAACACCACGTTTTTGTCATAACGACTGGAGATTCCCTAAAGTATGAGCATTAAAGCATCAATATCAGATTTAACAAATCAACTTTAAAACAAAAATAGATAGTCAATCCCTCAAAAACCTCAAAAAATCAGGTTACCTACCTTCTTCCCTCACCAATTTATTTTTGCTACAGTATCTGAACAAAATTGGTAGCTACTGTTCACTAACCTATCTTTTTTTTATTACTTTTCTTGACAAGTGGGAGATCTTAATAGGTGCAGTATTTTTTTTTTTTTTTGAGTAGGAGTAAAAAGAAAGAATAGTTTAATATAGTGGACTTATAATAGAGAGTCTAATTTTGTGAGTTTTTAAAAAAGTGACTTGCTAAAGTATAAAAGGTATTTTTAAGGTTAAATTTGGTTCTCCTGATAAGAATGCTCTTAAGGCATTATATATACTCGATTCACTGTTTTGGGATGTCTTGCAAAGGAGAACCACCAGGGCGTTTAGATGGCGGATTTGATTTTAGGTGGATTTAAGGATTGAATTTTTAATGAGGGCGGGCCCACCTTCTAAGAATGGTGAATTTGTATATTGGGTGTTTGGATGAAGTTTTGAGGGGGGGGGATTTGGATGGTAGGATAGGATAAGAGAGCAAATGAATAAAATTCCCACAGTTTATTAATTTAATTATAAAACAAATTAATTTAATTATAATTCGGATAAATACATAATAATTGAAATAAATACATAATTACATAAATATATTTAAACTATATTATCTATTAAAAATAATATTTCCAAAAAAGAATTAAATAAATATAATTTAACTATACAAATATTATATGGGTGTACCGTTCCGGATTTATGGTTATTATCAATATGATATTTTATCTATACAAATTTTATGTACTGCCAAAATTAATTGAAAAAATATCTCCAGCATGTCGAGTCAACTGGCATAAAATTGGATTCTTGTGGTCAAAATTAATTGAAAAAATCTCTCCAGTGTATCTAGTCAGTTAGTTTCATGTGTATGTATAGGATGAAAGCTCCAAATATATTTTCTAGAGAAACCTCAACATCTCACACCATCTCACACCCACCTGGTCACCTCCTTTTAACTCCATCTTGATCGCATTGAAAAACAGACTCCAATTAATCTTTCAAACAGGTTTTTTATTTGGGATATTCTATCTGACTAACAGGTAGGATTTGCAATTTTGGATTCAGCAAATTGTAGTATGTTAGGATTTGGGTTCCCATATCCCAAAGCATTACATCCGTGTTCAATTGTGGGCCATCTAAAATCTTCATTATTTGTGATTTGAATCGTTCATTTTGCCTAGAATATTGAGTAAATCATTCATGCAAAAATTCATATTGATTGGATATCTATATTTACAAGTATATGTATGTAGATACACACAAGTAATACATATATCAATACTCTCATATGCACATGTCCATATTTCGTACTACGGATTTGGTTTTGATAGGTGATCAAGTTTTTTTTTTGTCATTCGTTATTCCTAATCTATTATATGGGGAGGGAAGAGTGGAACTCGATCCTGGAATGCAGTGTGGGTCGTCCAAGAACTCTACCGCATGAGCTAGCCAATTAAGTTGACCCCATTAAAAATTATTTATCGAGTCGACAGTGTCTAATACACGAGTCCCAAGAATGCACTGTGAGATTCACGTATATCGAAGAGTTTCAGAACCATGGATCCCTAGCACTACTATTTCTTATTTCTTTCCACCATGACTTCAAAGTCACAACATTTATTCAACTCAGAAAGTGCAACTTGTTTGCTTAGGAGAAAAAACAAAGGAAAACATTTGATCTTCTCTAATACTCCTACCATATTTCTATGGCATTGTCATTGCTTATTCTTCTTCGGAAGATTCGCCAGGCCTTTCTTTCGCAAACCAGAAAAGTACCAAAAGAGACACCAATCCACTACTGCATCTGGGAGTGCTTGCATTAGGCACCATTGCACTGAATGTGGCCAATATGGCACAGAACTTTGCTCGTAACCAATTGCCCGTAAGCTTGCTTTGCTATATGTCTCTGGCGATGGAATGAAGAAGGAAGATCTCTTGGTGGCTGTCTCGATCATTTTCGTTGCCACGAGCAAAGGGAACTGGAGAGAAACACACAAGATGAAATAGCACTATTTGTTGAAATAAATTGGTAGAAGATTTTAGCTAGTGAACTTGGTAGAAGATAGAAAGGTGGTTAGTTTTTTGGCTTTTGCATATATGTTAATTGTAAGAAGAGCAAACCTGGCATTGTATGTCAATTCCATGTTGCTTGTACTCCAAACTGATACTTCTTGACAACATTGCAACGAATCTGCAATATAGTCATAAAACTGTTATTTTGTGCATGCAGTAGCGCCCGAAACTTTGTTTGGCCTCGGGCCTAATATCACAATGAGGCTTATTTTTTGTTCTACCATTTGACGATTGGGCCTTTTGACAACGAAATTTTGTGTGCATAATAAGCAAGGGGTGAATACTTCTAATTGAGCAAGCCAAAGTAGTGTAACTTACGCTTTCGTGGCGGCATAAATGGTGAAGAGAGGGTATGAAGACACTACAACAGAGGCACCAGAGCCTATATTCATAATTGCACCTTTTTTCCTCTTCAACATCCCTGGTAAAACTGCCTTAGTCACCCAAGTAGTCCCCACAATGTTCACCCCAACAATACTCTCCACCATTTCCAAATCTACCTCATGTAAAAACCTCGCGGAAGGATACGCTAATCCCGCGTTGTTTATCAGAATTCCCACATCCAGTCCTTCAATCCCTTCCTTGACCTTCTTCGCAATCTCATCTCCGCGAAGTTTGGAGAAATCTATCACAATAGTCTTGACCAAAATGTTTCCGCCGTTTTCTCCTTGGATTTGTTGACTAGTTGCATCGAGTTTCATAGGGTCTCGGCCTACCAGGACTAGGCAGAGACCCTTTGATGCCAACTCTGAGGCAAGGGCTCTACCGATTCCATCGGTGGAGCCCGTGATTAGAGCCCATGAACCGTAGTCTTTCAGATTCTTTGGTGGTCTTATAAACATCACCCATACCCATGTGAAAAATTTGACGAGAAGATTGCAAAGAGATAGAAAGCCTGAAGTAGCTATTGATATTAGGATGAGACTTTGCAACTCCACGGCCATGTGAATGGAGATTCTTTCAATCTTGTCAAAGTGTGTGGTATATGAACAAAAATGTAGGTAGTGTTGGGTTTCTATCGGAAGCAAATCAAAGCCGAGATTCAGAAAGAAAATAATTCACTAGACAACGATTAAATGATGATGAAAAAAAAACCTTGAAAGAGAGACACACAGTACCAAAATTTACGTCGTTCAACCAAAAACAACCTACATATCCATGGGAGAGATCCTATTTGAATGCATGGACTAAATTACATAACCCAGTTCCTTGTATCCCCCGGTCTTACCAACCATAAAACCATTTACAATAGGGGGAAAAACAAAAAAAAAACCCTTGTATTATCACCAAAGCATACAAGTCTAGTATATTTTTTCCTTTGTAACATATCTTGTCGACGACAAGTAGAAGGTCTAAATAGAATTAGAGGCCCTAGTAAGTCACGCCCAAAACTCATGTGCATAAACCCTTTTTCAAAGACGAGAAGTACAAATCACATTCATCATCATTAAAGGGCCACAAAGACAGGACTTCGTCGAAATCTGTTAGTTCCATGTAGCCATCCCTTTTCCAAAGACGAGGAGTACAAATCACATTCATCATCATTAAAGGGCGACAAAGACAGGACTTTGTCGAAATCTGTTAGTTCCGTGTAGCCATACCTTTTCTCTCGTTACCGACGATTGGATGCGAGTTGAGTTTTTGAGGATAAAATAGTGAGAGAGATAAGATAGTATGAGATATTACTTAGGCTTGCTTTGGCTAAAAAAAAATCAGCTTTGGTTTTATTTTTTGTTTGTATTCAAAAAAAAATTCGCATTTGTTAGTCTTGCGTCGATTTTTTGCGGTTTGTTGATTTGTTTCAACAAGAGAAATCTAAAAAATATAAAATTATGATAAAAAATTTAAAAAAGCAAAGAGAGAGAGAGAGAGAGAGAGGTGGCTCTTTGCACCTTGTTCGATCCAGTTTTCAAAATCCAGTTTCCAAACAAAGCCAGTATCCACTCAATTCTCTCTCTCCCCTTTTTCACTTTTGACTTTTCTCTCTCCTCTCTCTCTCTCTCTCTCTCTCTCTCTCTCTCTCTCATACTCTTTCTGATTTACTTGCAGTCATTTTTTGGGGAAACCCAAATGGGGAAACCGAACACATATGAGATCTCAAAAACCGGGTTGGAAAACCAACCAAACAAAGCCCCATATACTGGTGTTGGGCAAAGCAAGCACATGCGTGTGATTGCAAACTTCCACCCCGCCCCATTCCGTAAAGGTGATTACCGGCCATTAGGGAGTAAGTTGTTTTACCCCGTTTCGTGTAAATTTTTTCATACAAAAAAATCTTTCACGGACATAAAATGTAACAAAACATCTGAAACAAACGGAGTCTTAGTTACTCAAACATTTAACTGTCAAAAAATGTCGTTTGTTCGCTGAGTTACCAATATCTGTCGTTTTTTCAAATTTGTTCTACACATCAAGTTCTATTTAGAAAAGCGGTTCAGATCTTATTTTTGACCTCGAGATATGTTTGTTTGTTGAGCACAGCTACCACGTCAAGGTCCCATGTACTCCACGTCTCCACCTAGATAGGACAACATTGATTGATGTACAGGGGCTCTACATATCTGGACATTCGTACTTCCATATTAAATAGGGAGGGAGGGTCCGTAACGCGGACGGTCCAACTACCTGAGGGAAAATATATTTGATGCAACGCGAACGGTGAACTACCTGATGGAGAATAATTATATTTGATGCCTGTATTTCTATTGGTTTCAAATCAAAGCTGCTATTGGTACCGATTGGTATGCACAGATCACGCACAGACCGGCTTTGTGGATTCCATATGAACGATTTGAACCGTTCATTCATCTAAGGATAATTTTTCGAGGATGAATGAAACGAGGGATTTTTTTGGATCAACCACTTGCGCACGTCCGATGGAACTGATTTCTCGCCAGGCCCTTTGAAAAATTATTCTAAGATGAATGAACGGTTCGAATATTTTATGTGGGACCCACAAGTAATTCCCCGAAGCCGATCTGTACAAAGGTCTGTACCCCTCGATTTACCGTTTGTCATTTAGTGTATTGCATAAATATCTCTCACGTTTTCTTGCTCTCTTTTTATTGTTTTTGGTAGAAAAGAGTTGCATCAAATTAAATACCAAAGTCAGAGTACACAAGTCTAGGGTATGAAACCCTTTGGGCATCCGTCCTTAATTGAATAGAAATACAATTAGGCATTAAATCAAATACACGAAAGCCGTAGTCCATTTGGTAACCCAAATTTGCTAAGAGATCCGCACATCCATTTCCTTCGCGAAAGCTATGCATCACTTCCGCCACTTCCAGAAGCCTCAAAAGGTACCTGCAATTGTTCAACAATGTGCTCAAATGATGGGTGTATGTAAATGTAGATGTAGTTGAAAGCAAATCAAGCATGACTCTTGAATTTGTTTTCACTTCCAACCCAAACAATCCTAGATCATATGCCAATTGGAGCCCATCTCTCATCCCCCACAACTCTGCTGCTAAACTGGTGTTTGCCCCTATTTTGCGGCAAAAACCAGTCACCCAATTACCATGATGGTCCCGGATAAGACCCCCCGCCGCCTCGTTATTATTATTTCGTGATCCTCCATCCGTATTGAGTTTAAACCCATTTTGTTTTGGACACCTCCAGCCTATGAAAATCCATTTCCTTGACTTGCAAATGGTCTTCTTACTAGCAATAAGATCCCATTCCTGAGCTGCTGAAATGATATGGTTGATAGTGCTATCCCGATTGATAGTATGGTTTCCGAAAAGCTTATGGTTCCTGTTGAGCCAAATAAACCAGCAAGCAAAAGGAAAAATGGTCACCCACGAAATGTGAAAAGATGCCAAAGAACTAGATTGACAGTTTGTTTTGACCCAGAGGAGAGTATCAAGTGTGAAGAAATTATTAATATCCGAAGGGATACCTAAAGTATCCCACACCTCCCTCGCACACAGGCAGTCTCTTAAAACATGAATGTTGCTCTATGGAATGTCCTTACAGTGTTCACAAAATGGGTTAGGTGTGACCTTGAGTTTAAACAAGGATTCTCTAGTGTGAAGATGTTTCAGGGCTGTCAACCAAAGAAAATGTGGAAAATCTATATTATTGGATAGGGTTTTTATATACTTTCTATCTAATGGGAAAACTCGTGTTTATGTTATAAATGAAACCCTCGGGTTAGCATTAATTTTCCAAACCCAAGACCAGTCTCTGAAAGGTGGGGAGACATACATTTGCTCATCATGGCATAAGCCGAGTGGGACGAAAAAGCCCCCGAGGTGGTATGTTTCCACACCGGGATATCAGGGGCTGGATTGTAGTTTTGGATGGTGACCTTTGATATTTTCAATCGGACCTCTGAAGGGAGATCAATTGAAATGCGCGAGAACTCCCATTTGATACCATCCCACAAATTTTCCACTTTGAAATCATGCTCATCGGGTAGTAAAGGGCTCTCTACCATTGTTGGGATAAGGCCACACCCTAACCAATTATCGAAAAATAGAGAGGTATTTGTGCCACTTTTTACAAGGATTTTAGTCCCTTGAGCCAAAATGTCGCTTCCTTTGAGCATGCTTCTCCACGTAGGAGAAGGATGCTGGTGAGTACTACTGACATTACCATATTTACCCCTAAGAACTCTAGCCCAAAGACTTTCTTTTTCCATACCAAGCCTCCAGTTAAGTTTGGCCATAGTGACTCTGTTAGTAGAATCACTCTTACGAATTCCAAGACCTCCCATGCCTTTAGGTTTCGACACATCCTCCCAACTAACAGCATGAAGTCTCCTTTTCTCTTGAGTAGAACCCCAAAGAAAATCTATGTTGACTTTATCAAGAGTGGACGACATGGATTTGAGGAGACACATGTTTTGCATCACGTAAGACAGAATAGCCGTGTTATCCGATTTGATCAAGGTTGATCTAGCAGCTAAAGGGAGCGTTTTATTTTTCCAGGTAGCGAGCTTACTATTGACTTTGCCAATAATAGCTTGGAAGGATTGGTGAAAAGGTCTGTCATGAAGAATTGGGCACCCAAGATAATTACCAAGACGGGTAGTTTTCTGGATGTTTAAAATGTTACTCAAATGGTTCTGATGTCCTACATCCACATTGTTAGAAAAAGGCCTTTAGATTTGCCAAAGCTAATTTTTTGCCCTGATTCCTTGCAAAAAGTGTCAAGAATAGATTTCATGACATGGCAAGTGTCCTCATTCGCTTTTGCAAAGAGAATAAGGTCATCAGTGAAAAACAAGTGAGATAAAAGAGGTCCTCACCTCGAGATTCGAATAGGGGACCAACTTTTCTCCTCGCATGCTTTAGAATCGCTATAGACAAATACTCCAAGGAGAGAATGAAAAGGTATGGAGGTAAAGGATCTCCTTGCCGAATACCTCTACTAGGGCAAAAACTATCCCTAGTGTGACCATTAAGCAAGACAGTAATGGAGGAAGTGGTGACGCAAAACATAATGATATCCACCCAAGAAGCTTTGAATTAAGGTCAATGTTAGTATATGCATTGTTACATTTCAATTAACCCATGCTTGGATTTTGAAAAGTGTGTGTGACACGGTCAGGTACCACAATAAGATGAAGAGAATAGGTGTGAGGACATACACCCTCTTTTCAATATCTAACTTTTGATGTTTGATATCCAAGACCGTGTAATATGATATTAGAGCCTAGGTATCATAGATGAATGCTAGCTTTCACCTCATCTTCTTATCTTTTTATATAACATATCGCTACAAATCTATAGTAAACAGGGTGTAGTGCGCTAACCCACTGCCGGATGTAGCGCATGCATCCTCGTAACTTTTATTGAGATCTTACCATCGTGATTTAAGTCGTTCTGTTTGTAAAGTTCATGTAGATCATCTAGGAATAAATAAATACGAATATCTTTACTTTTGGGGTAGAACAACATTATTAATCATTCAAAAATAAATGGTCAGTATAATTTCAAAAATGTAATGTCAGATGAATCTATCTTGATCATGTGAATATTAATATTCAACTAACTTGATTTTTCATACATATGTAGTTTTCAACGAACTTTACAAACTGAACGATTCACGATGATAGTATTTTGATTTAGCACACCAAGACATACTACACCACTAACGGAGCCTTATTGAAAGGAAATAATATTTTCCTGTCCCAAAACCCATTGGAGATCACGAAGAGTGAAGAGAGTATATTCTTGTTGGCTTGAAAAGAATAAGTAAAATATCTACTATTTTATTTAGGGAGTGATCACCATTACCTAGTCTTAATATCAAGCAATACAAAATTCAAATAAAAAAAGGTTAACAAGGACCTTCGATCCGGTTTCCGTCGCGCCGGATCTTTGTTGGAAGATGTCGGTTCTTTGCCTAACGTCTTGTGGTGGTGCTGTTCTTGGTGTTGGAGTCTTTGGGCTCTGTGGTTTTGGTGGTGGTCGGATTTGGTCTGGGGCGTGGGCGGCGGGGCTACGGTGTGGGTTGTTGGTTTTGGCCATCCGTGGGGCTTCTTTGATCTGGGCATTTGTGGCCGTGTGGGTTGCGGTGGAGGGAAGGATAGCCATCTTAACCAAAAAAAAAAAATGGATATCCATTAACCCGGCAAGATGGCAAAAATTTGGCCATATACCACATCAACCTCTGAGTGATGTCATATCAAAACTATCAAGTATCAACCATTGAGAGTTGTTCTCCACACGATACAAACCAACATTCAAATAACTCAGTGGCAAAAAATTCACATGTTGATGCTTTATATAGACTTCCAAAACAAACTTTGTTAAATCATCTGACTCACAATCAATTGACAATGAGTGCAGAGGCCGTTCAGGCTCATATACTAGCTTTGGAGGTTATAACTATTAACTACCCAATGTGGGACAAACTCTAATACTCCCTTGCACATGCGATCCCTGACCCTCACGTGGAAAGGTAAACAACGGATCCTCAACATTGGGATCATAACGAAACATGGTGCACTTATGGCACAAACAACGGGGTACTAACCAAGAGAGTCTTCTCCAAATCCTCGGAAAGCCTAGCTCTAATACCATGTTAAAGCATCCAACTCACAATCAATTGACAATGAGTGGAGAGGCCGCTCATACTCATATACTAGCTTTGGAGGTTATAACTACCCAACAAACTCTAATAAACTTGTTCTCAGTTTTCTAACTATTTCAACTTTATAATGGAGGAGAAGTTAAAGAATACACATCTTACAGTGTAGAATTGCTTCCTATAAATTTGTGTGCACAATTCAATTGCACATCTTTATATTTAAGTCTTATACGAGGATTTAACTTGCACTTTGAGATTTTCGTTGATCATTTTCATCGCAGTGTAGTCAAATGAAAGTATTTGAACATAATGATTATCGTGGCTCCGCAATTGCCCTTTATAACTAAAGTTTCTCTACCTTTAATAACCAAAAATACATTGCCATTGAAAGAGGACTTTCAACTTCCACCTATAGAAAAAGGAGGGAACTTTGAACTAAATTTTTTAGACAATGGCATTTTCCTTGATAGTGAATTTATTGGTTTTCAGTCAAGATATTTGATTTGTAGGATTTGTCTCTGTGAAGCAAATTCTCTCATCTTCTAGGTATCAAATGTGAGAGCCCATCAGGGAGATTGTCCCACATCGAAATGATGTGGGAAATGTATATGCTATATAACGAAACATCCAAGATTAACCTTTTGAGCCATGTAGTTAGGCTAAAAAGTTAGCAGGTCAGTGATTTTTGTTCTTTCATTGTTTGAACTTTTGATATGTACGTATATATACAAAATTAAAGATAGATCTACGATCAAAGTGATTGTAATCTAAAGTTCAAATTAGGGCTTCCCAATCTAAAAGAACAAATTAGGGCTTCCCAATCCAAAAGAACAAATTAGGGCTTCCCACAAGGAAATAAATGGTCAGTTCCCTATCCAAAATAGTAGAATTAGTAAATGTATAACGAACTCTAAGCGGAAAGGAGATTAAACAATGAAAGAGAATCAATAATTATAATTTTAAACGGATCAAAAACCACATACAAACTCCATCCAATATCTACATACGAACTCTATAAATATTCATATCTACATATACGAGAGAGAAGCAGAAACGTGTGTGTGTATGAGAGAGAGAGAGAGAGAGAAGCAGAAACGTGAACAAGGAGGAGAAATTGGACGGGGGCAATTTCGTAAAATTGTGGTACCAAACAAAAGTAATCATATTGGCTTTTATATATAGTAGGATAGGATAGGATGTATTGTCTAGAGGAATAAAATAGGTAAATATTTAGTATGACTTAGAAATTAAAATTTTTTATTTTTGTTTCAGGTATCTCTTTGAATTTTTTTGTAACTTTCCTAATATGTATAGGCTAGAGGAATAAAAATAGGTAAATATTTAGACTAACTATAAAAAAAGTCCCAATCCATTGAGAGATCCCTCACGGACGATTTCGTGCAGTCCTCACCCATTTCTCAACTTTCCCGATCAAATTTCAATGAAAAATGACCCGCGAGCAGTTTCAGATAAAAAACATTTTAAACACATTGAACGATTCGGATCGTCGAGATTCGATCCCAATCCATGAGGTCCGCACAAAATGGCCGAGGAGAATCCCTCAATGAATCGGGACTCACTGTAAAAATAGGTCAATATTGAGAATAATTGAATTTATAATTTTTATATTTTTGTTGTTTTAGGTAACTACGGTTTGGTGTTTTGAATTTTTTTGTTAATTTCCTATTATGCACAAGCTAGAGGAATAAAAATAGGTAAATATTTAGACTGACTATAAATAATGCATAAAAATACAATCAAAACAAATTAAATTCTTGTCTTTCTTTGATTGCTTTTATTATGTACTCTCTTCATCACTTTTTAAGTGTGTTACCTCGTAATTCCAACTTATTTTATCTCACATCAACTTTTATAACTTTTACATCTACTTCCCACTACTTACTCTTATTAATATAGTAATACCTACTAACTTTTCAAAAAGAAATCTATTTTTAAGGGCAAAATAGGAAATGTACCCACTAACTTTTCGAAACACATTTATTAAGGGACAGCCCAAAATGAAAAGTTGAACACTATAAAAAGGACGGAGGGAGTAGCATTCGAAAAATGATATAGTGTTCTATACTTGTGATGCGGTATTACTAAAACAATGGAGTATGCTTTAATATAGAGCATGTGAGTTCAATTCAATTCAATTTACGTGTGCAAAGGGTATTTTCATCTTTTACTTATGAAAGTTAATGCCACAATTTACGTGTGCAAAGGGTATTTTCATCTTTTAGTTATGAAAGTTAATGCCGTTAGGACTATTTTAACGATAACGGAGGTGTCCCATCTTAGTTTCTAAAGTAAGGACGACGATTGTAAGTTTTCAAACCATAGGAGAGGTTCGTGTATTTGTGAGAAACCTAAAGGAAGGTCAGTGTAATTACTAGAGTATATTTTTTCAGGAGCATAATTAATTCAATATTCCGACAATACTTCTGATTTTTTAGGGTAATAATTTCTCTTCGTGCGCGGCAAAAAGCACCTTAATTATGGCGGGCGCACTACGCACCCCTGGAAAGCTAAAAGACAACCTGTATACGTACCAGTAGGAGAAACCAAAACCCTCGCCAAAACCCCCCAAACCAGAAGTCCAGAACACCACTCTCTCTCTCTCTCTCTCAAATGGGCGATTCCGATTCCGAAGATGCAACATCGACTCACAATGCAGTCTTCATCGACACCAGTCTCGACACCCATCTAGCCTTGATCGTCTCCCAATCCGATACCGTTCTCGACCTCAAAAGTACATCTCTTATTTCATCTCTCTCCCTGTATAGATATATGTATCGATTTTACGTGTATGCATAAAGTTCGATACTTTACCCTTCGTTGGGGTCATTTGGGGGCTATAATCATGCCTATCAAGCCTAAGGAGCCGAGTGAGTGAAACTTGGTCTGAAAACTCTACGAATTTGAAAAATATGTTAAGGTGGCCGAGTAGGTGGTTGATCATAGAAAGCTTTAAATAATATGTTTGAGCTTAGCTGTTTATGAGCATATATAACTTTAATCAAGCCGAACACGAGCGGATGTTTGGATATTATATACATAGTGAGTCGAACAAGCCTGAGTAGCAGCTTGTTTGAGCTTGGTTTGAAACCTTAACTGGGTTAAAAACAAATGTTCAAGGTTTAGACAAGTTTTAATGAGCAAACAAGAGGTCGAATGTGAGTAGCTTGTAGTAGGCAAGTAGCTTAGTTTGTTTAGTAGCTCTAGTGGGGCCTCACCTTCGAATTTAGAGCATATTTCCCTAAGAAATAAAGAATGAGTGATTGAGTCTTTTATATGCAATGTTTAAACTAGCGTGACAGGGTCCAGCTCAAATAAGTATCTTATTCACTGCTCACCTGTTTGGACATTAGTTTTACATCCTTTTCAATAGGCTTTTAGTTATTGTTTATTTCTCACCTATGAAACATGGATCTCTTTTCAAAAGTACACGTATTGTAGTACTTTTACATGGTACTTCTAACTACATACATGTACATCAAACAAGTAAAGAAAAATGTGTTTTACGACTTCTTTTGTACCCTAGAAGTACCCAATGTATCAACCTGTACCCCACATTGAGATGTACCCAACACTGAGATGTGGCTAAGCTAAGCCACTAAGGTGATAGGATTTCCTTTTTCTATGCTTATTGTGAAGAAAGAAATATCATTTGGGTGCATGGGTTCTTTCCATCCATACCCCCAATGATTGGGGACTAGATGGATTCTGTTGTTGTTGTTGTTGCATAGGTTCTTTCCATACCCATGCATTACATTTTTCAGGTTTTGCTGTATCGCTATACTCGTGCCTGTACCAGCATCCGTACACTTACACGCACACGCACATGCACACTTACCCATACATTGTGATTACCGTAGTATCAACTTTCGTACCTTTACTTGTTACATTTTAATTATCTAGATTGCTATGTTACATTTTAATTATCTAGATTGCTACATTTGGCCTGCAGGGAAAATTATGAGCGAGCACCCGTTGTGTTTTCCTAACTTTGGGGAGATAAAAATCAATGCCTTGAAGGTATGTCAATTTGGCATGAGTTTTTTAAAATTAGCAATCTTGTTTATAAACTGTGTGTGTCACATTGACACGAGATGTCTGATACTCGCAGGTAAAGCGTAAAAGATGCTTCTATCACCTCTCAGATTCTATGCTTGTTAAAAGTGTTTTTAAAGGTGCGAAGAAATGTTGGTTTGTTTCGGTTGATGCTTTTAGTTTAAAGCAGCAAGATGATATTCAATTCCCCATTAATCCTGCCGTAAGCAACCAACTAGCCTTAGTTTGCACCACGAAAACTCCCTCAGGTGATTTGTATGCATCGCCCCCCGGGATCATCAACCCTGAATCTGCTTCTGGTAACACTGGTAAAGATGTTTTAAATGATGTCGAGATGACAAATATGGGAGTTGGTGGGGAACCTTGGAATACTACATTTCTTGATTCCAATGCGAGGTCAGATTTAGGAGAAAACCAACCAACTCATGTCGAATGCCAAAATGACAAATCCAGAAATACGGAACGCGATGTGGATCAGAATAACTCAAATCATTCAAAATCTAAACCTGTTGTAAAGCAAAAGCGAAAGAGAGAAAGTAAAGGAGCTGGAAATCGTTTAGAAGGAAATGAAACTTTGCTTTCTAATGTTATTGAAGAGACTTCCAAGCCCAAGGGAACAATACTTGAAAATTCTATAGAGGAGAAGCTGAAAACTAATACCACTACTTCAGATTCTTTATTTACTGAACTTCCGGAAGATGTGCAGTTGGTAACTCGTGCAGACAGAGGGAAGAAGCAAAGTAAAAAGAACAAGAAATTACCAACAGACCAAGTATTCAATCCTGAGCCCTCTTCTCTGCATGATGGTGGTAAAGAAAGTTTTGAGAAAAATGTGGGAGTTGTTGCTAAGAATTCAGATATGGCATCGGTTGCAGCAATAGTTTCTGAAATAAACATGCAGTATGCAAATCTTCCGGGAACTTTTGAAGTCTCCCAGAAGCGAAAGCACCATGAATCAGTCCAAGAAGTGGTGGAACAGGACAAATTACCTTCTTCATCCGTTGGTAAGTTTACTTTCTTGTACCCGTATGTGATGCTGTTATAGCTTGCCTTTTTCTTTCACCAAAGTCTTCTTTTAATCGACAATTTACCTAGTAAAAGGACAATGTAGTTTATCACCCTTTGGTGTTGATATTATTTAGTATACTTACTTCGGATTCTTTTATTTACGGAACCTCCGGAAGATGGCCATTTGTTAGCTAGTTCTCGTGATAAGAAGAAAAGTAAAAAGAAGAAATTATCAGCAGATCAAGTAGTCGACGCTGAGCCCTCTTCGCTGCATGATGTTGGGAAAGAAGGTTCTAAGGAAAATGTGGAAACTGTATCCAAGGATTCAGATAAGCCATCTGGTTTAGTGATAGTTTCCGAACAAAATGTTCAGCATGCAACACTTTCTGGGACTCTCGATGTCTCTCGGAAGCAAAAGCACACTCAACCTGTCGAAGAATTGTTGGAAGGGCACAAACTACCTTCTTCATTAGTGGGTAAGTTTATTTTCTTGATCCATATGTGATCTTCTTTGCCTTTTTCTTTAAACAAGCTCTTCTTCAAATCGGATGATTTAATGAGTAAAAGGACAAAGTATTTTACAATCCTCGCTTTGCTGCTGATCTCTTGGAGATTTTTGCTGAACCTCCAGAAGATGTCCATTTGGTAGCTGGTTCAGGCAGCGGGAAGAAGCAAAGTAAAAAGAAGAAGAAATTACCAACTGACGAAGTAGTCGACGCTGAGCCCTCTACTCTGCATGATGTTGGTAAAGAAGGTTCCAAGGAAAATATGGGTCCTAGATCCAAGGATTCATATAAGGCAAGTGAACCTGTCCAAGAAGTGGTGGAAGGGGACAAATTACCTCCTTCATCAGTGGGTAAGTTTATTTTCTTGTAACCCATTTGTGATACTGGAATAGTGTTCCTTTTTCTTTCACCAATAAAAGGACAAAATATCTTATCTTCTGTTCTTTGCTATTGATAATTTGGACTTCAGACTCTTTATTTACTGAACCTCCGGAAGATGTCCATTTGGTAGTTGATCCGAGCGTTGGGGCGAAGAAAAGTAAAAAGAAGAAGAAATTACTGACAGACGAAGTGGTCAATGCTGAGCCCTCTTCTCTGCATGATGTTGGGAGAGAAGGTTCTAAGGAAAATGTGGATACTGTATGCAAGGATTCAGACAAGGCATATGGTGCAGCAATTGTTTTTGAACAAGACATTCAGCATGCAACACTTTCTGGGACTGTTGAAGTCTCTCAGGAACAAAAGCACCCTGAACCTGCCCAAGAAATGGTGGAACAGTACAAATTACCTTCTTCATCAATGGGTACGTCCATTTGCAAGTACCTATGCATTGTAGGAAAATTTAATCTTCTTCATTCGTTAGAATCTACTCTTACTGTAATTTTATGATAAGTTAGAGAAAAAGGTATTTTATCTTGCTGACTTATGTATTGTAGGCAATAGTGCAAGCACACCTGATGCTGCAAATGAAATTGGCAAAGGTGATGCTCCTGAACTAGGTGCTCGAAGCAGATCAAAAGGGAGAAAAACTCTGAAAAATCGTCATTCCACTAATATTGAAGAGTTCCCTTCATTAGCTGTCAATGAGTCCGATAATTTGAAGAAGGATGATATGCAGTTTCGGCATGAAAATAGTGCCCTTGATGATCACAATTTTGAAACCAGTGGTCCTCATAAAAATGAAGAGCGCAAGGAATTGCCACAGGACCATGATCCCGAAACAATGCTGTCTGAAAAGTCTGAACCTCCGATTCAGGGCAAAGCAGATATGCATTCCAAAGAATCAACCGTCTCCGATAATTTGTTTGAAAGCACCGTAATCATGGAATCTGGGAAGTCTGCAGGCGGTAGAAGGATGAAAATGCATGCAAAGAAATCTGTTGGAACAAAAATCGTTTCAAGCATGGAACATGATGATGATTCTGTAAGTGGTACCTCTTCGCACGTGCCTCGTTTTGATGATCACTTCACTAGAGAAGCTAAGAAAGAAGAAAGCTTCTTGTCTCCGACTAAAAGGAAAAAGATGTCAAAACAAAAGACAGTGCGTACTTCTTTTGTCGATGCTAATGGGCAAAGTGATGGTATGTGTGGAAATGAAGTTGAATCATTGCCATCAACTCAAGTAGATGAAACTCAAGAGAAAGCAGAAACTAGTGAGAGCAACTTAAGAAAGAAAGCAAGAAAGAAAGCGAACAAGAATGAGAACTCTGATGCTAAAACTTTTGCTGATTTTCCAGTCAAAGAGCAATCAAACGAGGTAGAGTCTCTCCAGCTAAATCAAGTCGACATGACTCGAAAGGATGCAGAAAATATGGATGAGACCTCAAGAAATAAAACCAAAAAGAGTCAAAACGTTGCTGCAAAGAGTCTTCCAGAATTACCTACCGACGAGCAAGAAGGTGGTGGTGAAGTATCCAAGACCGAAAAGAAAACTAAGTCGGTCAAAACGAGTTCCAAAAGTCAATTAACTGGACAGGAGTTGGAACTCGAGACAAATCATGGTTCTTTCAATCCGCAACAGACTTTGAGGACTGTTGATTCGACCCAAATTCCCTCATCAGATAGACTTGAGGGTAGTTCCATTGGGAGGCCTCTTCAGAATGATGACAATGGTAATGCTTCTACTGATGCTAATTATCAAAGAGAAGTTCCTAATTGTGATGGTGATAGGATTAATTTCAAAGACTACTTTGTGCCCGGAGGGCATAAGCTTGAAGATACGCCTGTTGAGTTGGTTGTTGACAAGGTGAGCGAAGCTAAAGTATCTGGTAGGGAAGTGAAAACAAAGAAGAATTCCAAAAAGGATGTTTTACTTTCTCCAGCCTCCTCCCATGACCCAGGAAACTCACTCAACTCATATGTAAACCAGGTGAGTAACAGAAGATCTCCGAGAGTTTCAAAAGCTTCCAATAAAAAAATGGGTGAAGTTGTGAACAGTTCACGGCATGAAAAGAGTTTGTTGGCTACTCCTGGAGACATTTTTAGGGATGGCAGTAGTGAGAGTTCTGAAGATGAGAGCACGACTGCGAATTCAGACTCCAGCACCAAAGCCCCATCAGATAATTCATCTTCATCAGGTTACTCGGAAGGGAATGGCAAGTCAAATCTGGACTCACCAAGAAATGGTAACACAAGATCCTTGTTTGGACTCCTTTGTTCATATAACTGTGTGTCTATTTGCTGATGAACTCCATTTGGCTCCTTGAATCTTGCATGTTGTCTTCTTGATGCATTTTTCCTAGTAATTATTGGTGATCTCATCCTTGTAAGTTCTGTGATGCCTTCTTAAGCAAACTATTCTTGGACCTTCCAGTAACTAGTGTCTTCTATTTCCCTCTTAATTTGCCACAGGAATTTCTGTTGCAAAAGATAAGGATGGTGGGAAAAGCGTCACAAAATCACGGTAAGAATTATGATACCTACTTGTTTTCTGTTTTGCATATTCCGGGATATATGATCTCTTACCTCTTAGTTCAGTCTGCTGATTTTGGTCGACTATTTCAGCATTCTCAGATGAGAAGTTTGTACATATTTAGTTTGTCAGATGCATCATACATTTGTGATTATGTTGCATAAGTACAAACATAGGTGTGGATACATGATGAATGGATATGTCGCAAGTCTTGTGACCGTAAATTCCATAGGGTGGTGCACAGATATGTCAAGAACATGGCAGTAGACTTTTGCATAGCTTTTATGGCTTGAGCCTTGATGTATGCTGGTATATGTATTTATGCACAAATCTAATCACTATAACCAGAATTACTCCTTTTACCATGAAAAAATGTTTTGCAACACCTCCCGCATCATACCCCATCAACCAATTTCATCCACCACGTGTCTTAATCTTCTTTTCCGTTTATTTTTGTTCCTTAATGTGCCTGTGTCAGTAATAGTGTCTAAACTGCAGTTCCATGCTTCGTAGCCTTCAATACCGATAGAAAATGCTAATGAACACAATTGGTTAATGTGTAGAAAAGCCTCATACCTGTGAAAGACTGAAAGGTATAAAGAAGTCAGTTAGTAGGATTGAAACTTGTGAAAATACATTAAATTCATAACCTTTTTGGTTTGTGAGTGTCCTTCGTAGCCTTTAAAAAAAAAAAAATGCTAATGAACACAAGTGGTTAATGTGTAGACAAGCCTCGTATCTGTGAAATGTATGCAGAAGTCAGTTAATAGGTATTGAAACTTGTGAAATACATTAAATTTGTAACCTTTTTGGTTTGTGAGTGTGTTATCCATTGCCCATTGTACAGCGGTTAGCAGGACCGAAATGGAATGCTTCCAAGTTAATTTTTCGTTGTGCATTATTTGTTGCTTTTAGCGGACAGCGATCTTTTCCATGCTTCTCATTCTAATATTATCTTTCTGGCAGAGCTTTGAGCTCCAAAAATGTAACACTGGATAGGATTCTTAGAAGTTCGAGCAGATTCAAGAAGGCCAAGCTCACAGCAAGTCAATCGCAACTTGAAGATGCTGAAAGTCAGCCTGTTGATTTTGTTCCAGACAGTCAAGCGAACCTGTAATGATCGAAGGTGGTTGTCTATCTTGGCAAATTTTATTTTCCACCCTGAGTCATTTTAGCTATGCTGCTAATTTTGGTCAACTGTTTCTGCATGAGAATTTCTCTCAAAAAATTCGTTGGGTGTTCTTTTGTCGTGCGAGCAGGAGGTTTTTGTGTTCAGTTACCTCTGTGGTTCGGTTCAGATACCTCTGTGGTTTGTCTGTAAAAGGATATGGGCATAGGGCCTTGGGGTTTGTTTATAAGTTGGTATGGACATATTGTGACCGTAAGATGTTGTAATTGGCGCATAAAGTGATTGATTCAGCAGATTTGGATTCCTATGTAGACATACTTTATTATGCCAAATAAGAGTAGAAAGAAAGAAAATGGTGAAAGACATGCCAAGATTCAAGAACATGGCTGTATATATACATGGTGTTGTATGTGTTGACATGGGTGTTGTCTCTATATGCTAATCTGCTTGCCCCAATCACAATCACAGCTACTTTCATCATGGAAAAAGTTTTGCAACACCTTACACCCCTGCTTCGACCAATTGAATCCTTAATGCATCTTACTACTTTTCCTTTTATTTCATTCCATTGATACGATTTTGTGCCTGTGCTAGTATTGGTTTCTAGTTTTTAGTTTCGTGAACCAGAAATAAATGAAGTTGGCTTCTTCTCCTCCTTTTTATTCTTTTGGTTTATGTATCCTTGATACAATTTAATGCCTTTTTCCTTGCGTTCAAGGTCTCTGATACAATTTGTTGCACTTGAAGTTTTTTTAGGTGAGCTAGAGTTTTATTCCCCAGAGACATAAGAGAACAAAGAAACCGCAAGGGGCATACCCCTTGATACATGCCGTACTAGGCTAAAAACAGAGCAACAAAAACAAACATACCTCTCCTAAAACAGACTACGTACAGCTAACGGCTAGTTCTATGAGATTGTTTTAGTGTCTTAATTGATGTATCCGAGCAAGATTAAGAATCCAGTTCCAGTGATCTAGTCTTTGGTTTTGTTATAAAAAGTGAGAACAAATCCAAAATGCTTCCACTGAACTATTTTTGTTGAGCATCGGTATGTTATTACTGCTTCTCATACTGCTGGTTATGTTTCGTAGGAGTTCAAGCAGATTCAAGATGGCCAAGCTCACAGCAATTCAATCACAACTTGAAGAAACGGAAAGTCCAGCTGTTGATTTTCTACCGGACGGTCCAAGCTACAATTACCTGAATTGCATTGTTTTCCTTGGCAATTTTTGTTTTCCCACCTTTTGTCCCTTTGCAAAAGAGACAGGTAAATGTTTTTTGACTTTTGAGATTGTGGCATTTCACCAGTGTCGTCTGCTAGACATATATTTTTGTTCTTGTTTTGAAATGGAAGGCTCGTAATGACAGAATCAAAAGGCCGAATCTGTGTGTTATGGTATTATGCAATGAGCTATTTTCCTCGATTTACTAGTGTCGAATTCTTCCATTCAAATAACTTAATTTATATGCTAACCCTAAGAGTATTTGGCTGATATGAATTGTTAGGTATGTGCTAAAGCATTGACACTACAGAAACAATTGTACACACAACTAGTCTTATATATTCATTACAGCACAAGTTCCATACAAAAGAGTTGCAATTACAAGTAGTCTTGAGCTATCTATCACAGATACACAACCCACTTGTATCACTGAGACCTCATCTTGTTGAGCTGGTTCAACGCCGGTTGTAGAATATTATATAGCACCCAAAGAATCGCCGGAGCAATAACAAATAGCAAAAGCTGTCCCCTGTTATCACTCCCAGCTTCAGCAGCAATCGAAGCAACTTCACTCGCCAATGCCTGAGGAGTGTCTGACAACATGCCTGAACCAACCAATCCACCTATTCCGAGCCCAATAATGATCCCCTTGGTGCTCCGCATCCGGTTGACCTGGTTGAGTGCCGGTTGGAGAATGTTAAACAAAACCCAAGCGATCGCTGGGATTATCGGCAGCAACAAGGCAAGGCCACGGTTGTCGCTGCCTTCGGCAATCACGGCGATTTGCTGTACAGCCATGGCAGGGTCGCATGAGCTCAAGGCCGAGAAAACGGCTCCGGCGATGGCGGTTCCGGCGAGGGATGCAGAATTGTGCGATGGGTTTGAGGCGGCCAGACCTTTGGGGAGGCTTTGAATGGAGAGGAGGGAGATGGGTTTTGTTGCTGGCTTGCAAGTGCTGGTGGTTTTGGGGGTGGTCAAGCACTTGGCATTGAGCATGGCTGTTATTGCTATGGTTACTGCCATTTTTGTTGGGGGTGTGAAGAAGGAAAGGAAGAAGGTTTGTGAAGGTTTGAAGAAGAGAGTGGATACAAGGTTTGGGTGTGATGGAAAAGAGAGAGTATAGAGATGGAGAGGAGAAAGGGAAAGGGGAGCCAATGGAAATTGGGTATCTAGATTGTTCTCTTATCCAGAGGGGTATGATTCGTGAGATTTGGACCTTATATTCCATGCCCCACCAAAGCTTTTCTTATCACTTCCTTGCTCTGCTAAATTGTTATGGTAGCAAAACACAATATTTTTTGGAGACACTATACCCCAAATTTTATCTTGTCGTTCAGAGTTTATAGCCCAAGAAATGCTCGGAACATAATTCTGAACACAATTACATTCAGAGTCATTCGATGCATGTGGGCCCACTTACATTAAACGGGTACAACCATACTATTGTGTCCGAAATTGTGATTCTAGACTTTTTGTTACACCCTATGAACCTAAATGGGAATGCAAATAGTTGAACGATAGTTAGGCATTTGGGGCAGGGTTCGAGTTTCGTCCGGTAGCTTTCCTCTGATGCGCCTTTCACTTATTTGGATAGCTTCCCTCCGATGGGCTTTCACTTATTTGAGTAATTGAAGAAGTTTTAACCCATTTGAATAACTAAACAAGACGAGAAGTTGTGAGAAAACATGGAAAAAAGAAAAGGATGAATCTTTACTGGTCCATTTTGTTTCTCGCCAACTTTAATCACTTTTGGTGAGATTAAGTGAGAACCCACAATTTCTTACTTTCTCCCCTCCTCACAATTCAGAGGGCCTATTAGTGCCTTCCATGGTTCTTCATTGCCCTATCTCATTAGCATCCTATAGTGACTGAGAGGGAATGTTACCTGTTTTGAACATTCTTGTGTAGTCCCTGGGAGAAAATATGTTCTGCAGAATACAAATTGTTAGCTCCCTCTAATTGATTCTGAACGTCAGAGTGATCCCGGAGTTTTTGCGTCGCAGGCTCAACTTCCCCTAAACAATTTGTCTGGTATTTTTTTACTTTTCGTAATTTTTTTATCTAGTTTTTCGTCGAATTATGAGAAAATAAAAAATAAAGTTCACTAAAGACGAAAAACATACAAAACAGATGGTGTTCTTCGTCTGTAGTGTCATCTTACATGAACATGGAAACGGATGATTAATTTAAAAAACATAACGTGAATATAACAAAAATAACAAAAATACAGTCCTAATTTATCCAAGAACGGAGCCAAGATTTAACCTTTGTGGTAGCGAAAATATGTATACTTAAAAAATTTAGTGGTGGCAAATCTATATAATTCAGGGATAAATTTATACTCCCTCCGTCCTTTTTATAGTGTGTACATTTCCTTTTTGGGTTGTCCCTTAATAAGTGTGTATTTTAAAAAGTTAGTGGATACATTTCCTATTTTGCCGTTAAAAGTATATTCCTTTTTTAAAAGTTAGTGGGTATTATTATATTGATAAGGGTAAGTAATGGAAAGTAAATGTAAAAGTTGATATGAGAGAAAAATAGTTGGAATTCTCAGGTAACACACTTAAAAAGGGACGGAGGGAGTATTTTCTATGTAATAATTGTATTTTTTGAAAATTTTGTGGTGGCAGCCGCCACCATGGGTTTACCTCTGGCTCCATCCTTGAATAGCAATGTGTATATATATATATATACATACAGAGAGAGAGAGAGAGAGAGAGAGAGAGAGAGAGAGAGAGAGAGAGAGAG